>VUQH01042675.1:0-14121 GCA_015106775.1 Etroplus canarensis | reverse complement strand
TGGATATATTGGACAAAGGATGTTGAAGATGGAGCTGCCAGGCAGGAGGAGAAGAGGAGGACCACAGAGAAGATTGATGGATGTAGTGAAGGAGGACATGCAGAGGGCTGGTGTGAGGGAAGAGGATGCAAGGGATAGGATGAGATGGAGGCAGATGATCCGCTGTGGCGACCCCGAACGGGAGCAGCCGAAAGAAGAAGAAAATATTATTTTATAAAGATTTAAGAATATTATCACATCTCAGATTTCAGTGTCACAGTTTTAATTAATCTATTTGTAAATGATGAAAGCCTCAGGATAAATTATCACTTCAGAGTAGGTGCTGAGTTTCTTCCCACAGTCCAAAGACATGCTTGCTGGGTTCATTTGTTATTCTAAACTGACCGTAGGTGTGGGTGCGAATGGGTGTCTCTTTCTCTGTATTAGCTTTGTGATGGACTGGTGACCTGTGCAGTTTGTGTCCCATCTCTTCCTCTAGAATAGTAACGATAGGCTCCAACCCTCATAAACCTAAACTGGATAAGTAGTTAGGGGGATGGATGGATGGATGGATGGATGGATGGATGGATGGATGGAAATACTAAACGAAAATCCTTGAAATACAAGCTACCACCAGGAAGTGTCTAACTTTGTAACATAAAAATAAAAGCACAAAATTAACAACAACAAAAATAACTTGTATGTTGCAAAGTGTCACTTTACCTAAGCAGGGAGTTAAATAGTGTGTGCACAGAGTTCTTTTGCATCAGTATCTAATGTATGATACTCAGACAATAGTGAGACAGGTCTGTCACTTCCAACTTGGGACATCTGAAAATCTGCGCCCTAGAATGAGAATGTGTCAGCCAAACAGAAACTCACTCTCATTTATTACACAAAAGCTGCCCTTATATGAACAGTTTTATGAACTGGTTAATATAAATTCATTACTTTATCTGGAATTTGATGCTGATGTAAGGGTCTAAAGAGATGCTATCAAAGTTTCAATAGAAATATTAAGTTTTTTATTCAGCCAAGGTACAAATAATATGTAAGCTATAATAATGAAATCATTATCTTTTGATTCTTTGTGCAACAAACCCACAACATATCAAGAAAATCTTCTTCTTCTTCTTCTTCTTCTTGAGGTTGCTCTCTTTAGGGCTCACCACACTGGATTATCTCACCCTATCCCTCGAATCATCTTCTGTCACACCAACCCTCTTCATGCCCTCCTTCACTACATCCATGAACCGAACCTGCTCTGTGGTCCTCCTCTTTTTCTCCTGCCCAGCAGCTCCATTTTTAACTTCCTGTGTCCAATATCCTCCTCTTTACATGTTTAAACCATCTCAACCTTGCCTCTCTTACTCCAAACTGCTCAATCTGAGGTGCCACTTTGATTTAATCATTTCTAATCCTGTCTGTGCTGGTCTTTCCCAGGGAAAAATCTCAGCATCTTCACCTCTGCCACCTCCACTACCCCTCCTGTCTTTTTTGTCAATTCCACCATCTCCAAACCATATATCATAGCAGGCATCACTACAGTCTTGTAAACTTTACCTTTCACTCTTGCTGCTATTCTTCTGTCACAAAACACCCCTGTCCCTTGTTCCACCCTGACTGTACTCTCTTCTTCACGTCTCCTGTGTTCTGTCCATTGCTTTGGATGGTTGATCCCAGGTATTTAAGCTCATCCCCCTTGACTGCCTTTACTCCTTGCATCTTCACCATTCCACCTGCCTCCCTCTTATTCACACACATGTATTCTGTCTTGCTTCTACTGACTTTTATTCCTCTTCTCTCCAATGCATACCTCCACCTCTCCAGGCTCTCTTCTACCTGATCCCTACTTTCACCACACAATGTCGTCTGCAGACTTTATAGTCCACAGAGGCCCTTGCTTGACCTAGCAGATGCTCTTTATACACAGCTACTATAAAACTGCTGATGCATTACATTTTAATTAACACAATTTAATGCCTGAATTAAGTCCAGCGTTTAAGAAATATTACAATCCTCATTCAAGATTACATAAAAGATCAAAATAGAGTATACATAATTTCATTTTATGCCCTTCAGCTTTCCGGCAGAGACCATATGCAACTCCTGAAATTCATCTTAGGAAGATATTCAGATCAATTGATTTTTAAAATGGTTGAATTTCTTAAAGTAGAAAAACAAATTTGAAAAACAAATGTATAAACATAACATGTTGCATATATACTATCAAGCTGGTCCTATTTCAATCTTTAAAAAACGCCTGCTCTGTGTCATCTTTAACATCACCAAACCGTACTGCAAGAAACAGTTACAATTAACAGTTTACTTTGAAACTATTTATTGTCTGTAGGAACTGAGGGGATTAAAAATAACCACATTAAACTCAGAAGACCTCAGCAAACCTTCTGTCATTGTATATGTATGAATAGGCCCTAAGGTGCCTACCAACCCTTGTGTTTTTTTCTTCTTCTTTTTTGCTGAGACATTTTCTCTGGTAGATGGTTGAATCAATGACTTTTGGTGCAAGAGAGGAGAAGAATGAAAAGGAGAAAATAAAGCAGCCAGAGAACAGAGAAGCAGGCTGACAGAGAGAAAAGAGTTTGTGTGAAAGATTTAAAAGGTTGAGATTGAAAATGCATAAAGGCAAAAGAAGGCTTAGCTTCAACCCAAAGTCATTTGGCTATTTTTTTGACAGGCAAGAGTTCGAAATTATTTGGGTGAGGTGGGGTGGGGGGTAATGAATACATTACACAAAGCAGGTTTGGATATTTGAGTCATAATGTCTCAGGAGACAGTAGACCAATTCTTGTTTCTGCAACATGAAGCACGTTGATGTGACAGCTTCACATGCTTTCCCAATAGACCAAAGATGCGCACTGAAGTTTCCCCAACTAATTTCTAATTCACATTGCAATATTTTAAAAAGTTAATTTCAGACCCCCTCAATAGTATTATTATGGCTTTCAGCTGCCTCTCCAATATCTACCACTACAAATCCATAAAACGGACCGATTTTTAAGCAATTTCCCCCTGAGGATTAATAAAGTATTCTGATTCTGATTCTGATTTTGCTTTCCTTATTTTTTTGTCACATTACCAACATAAAAAATTACACATTACAAAAGTTTCAAATAATTCAATTCAATTTCATTTACATATAGCGCCAATTCACAACAAAAGTCGCCTCAAGGCGCTCCACACTGTAAGGTAAAGGTACTACAGTGCTAAAGAGAAACCCCAACAATCAGATGATCCCGTATGAGCAAGCGCTCGGTGACCGTGGGAAGCAAAAACTCCCTTTAGGAAGGAAAATAATAAGGTCAGCCACTGTGCAAGTAATCCTTTTGAGCTGAAAGGTCAGGCTTTAGACTTCTTTGAATACTCAGCTACTTTTTTCTACAACCCTAATTCCAAAAAGGTTATGATGTTGTGTAAAATATGAAAAAAAACTTAATGCAATAATTTGCAAATCTCATAAACAAATATTATATTCACAAAGGAACATAGAAAACATATCAAATGTTAAGAGTGAGAAATTTTACTATTTCATGAAAAATATTAGCTCATCATAAATTTGATGGCAGCAGCACATCTCAAAAAAATTGGCCAATAATGTGATCGGGTATAAAAAGAGCACCTTAGACAGGCAGAGTCTCTCAGAAGTAAAGATAGGCAGAGGTTCAGCAATCAAGAAACTATGTATACAACTTGTGGAGCAATTTCAGAATATTGTTCCTCAATGTAAAATTCTATGTTCTTAAAATAAATATTAAATAAATATCGGTTTATGAGATTTTTTAAATAATTGCATTGCATTTTGATTCATATTATATGCAACATCACAACCTTTAAGAAATTGGGGTTTTACTCCTAGCTCTAAATAAAAGAGGGGATATCCTCAGTGAAATAAGGATTATTTTGAACTATCAGGCATGCAAAGCAACTCTAAAAGTTTATGAGAAAAAAAGTATGAATCTGGAAATCTGGAAATAAAAATTGTCCACTTTAAAGACAGGACCCTGCCTTTTTAGAAATTTGTAATTTTGAATGTGTAACACTGAAGGCAACAAATGTATGAAAAAATCTAACGCTAGCGAAATAGAAATTATAATCCAAGCGGTCACAGTATTGATCAGGAAGGGTCAAAATTCACCAACCAGAATCCAGTGGATAACCAGAGACAAATAAAGGAAATATGTCTTAAACACGCAAGTGCACGTAACCAGACTGGCACTCATGCTAGTGATCTGCTCTGCTTACGTTTTGACTGCCTGCTAAATACTTCTGGCTTTGTCAGTGCCAGCCAGTACAAGCGTTTAGTGTGAACGCAAACTTTGTTCAAACCATAGAGGGACCATTTTTTCTAAACCTTGGTAAAATGTGCATCCAAAATCTAAATGTTAAAATAATAAGACATTTATAATAAAAAGTACCTTTGACTGCTTCTCCTTTGTAGCTTCTCCAAGGGGTCACTACAGCAGATTATTCCGCATTGGTAATTTTGCAGAGGTTTTACACCAGAAGGCCTTCCTGACAGAACCCTCCATAGTGAGAGGGGCTTGTGTCCCCACCTGGAATCAAACCAGGGACCTTTCGCTTGCAAGGTAAACGTTCAAACCACTACACTACAGCAGACACCAAACAAGACATTTATAGTACAGGTGAAAAGGTATACTTAGTCTATATATTCAAACCCTAGGCTATGTTTTGTTCTCATTAAACAACACATTTAAAATTACTAAATTTAATGAGGGTAAAACATAGTCTTGGGTTTGAATATATATAGATTAAGTATACCTGTTCAACTGTTTGTTAACACAAATATCTAATGAGGCAACAATATGGCAGTACCTCAATGCATTAAGGCATGTGGACATGGTCAAAACAAGCTGTTGAAGCTCAAACCAAGCATCAGAATGGGAAAGAAAGGTGATTTCAGTGACTTTGAATGGGCCATGGTTGTTGGTGCCAGGTTAGTGTAAGTTTCAGAAATGAGTGATTCACTAGGATTTATCTCTAGGGATTACAGAGAATGGTCCGAAAAATAGAAAATATTCAGTGAGCAGCAGTTCCTTAGGTGCAAATTCCTTGTTAATGTCAAAGGTCAGAGGAGAATGGCCAGACTGCTGACAGGAATGCAAAAGTAATTCAAATAATAACTCATTATAAAAAGGTATGCAGAGCAGCATATGAAACTGTACAACACTTCAAACCTTGAACCAGATGGGATACAGCTGCAGAAGACCACACCAAGAATGCTCGCCAAAATTGGACAATCAGAGTTTTGATTTCTGCTGTGACATTCAGATAGTGGGTTCAGAATTTAGTGTAAACAACATGAAAGTATGGATCCATCCTGCCTGATATCAATGGTTGAGATTCCTTGTGGTGATGTAATGGTTCCTTTAGTGCCTTTTAAATGCCACAGCCTACTTGAGTATTGTTGCTGACCATGTCCATCCTTTTAGGACCACCGTTCACCTTTCTTCTGATGGCTGATTCCAGAAGGATAATGTGCTATGTACCAAAGCTCAAATCATGTCAAACTGGTTTCTTTAACATAATAATGAGTTCACTGCACTCAAATGGCCTCCAGAGTGACCAGATCTCAATCCAGCAGAGAACCTTTGGAATATGATGGAACATAAAAATTACTTTGAGGATGTGCAGCTGACAAATCTGCAGGAACTATGTAATGCTATTATGTCATTATGGACCAAAATCTCTAAGGAATGTTTCCAGCAGCTTGCTGAATCTATTGCATCCTGAAGAATCAAGGATGTTCTGAAGACAAAAACCTGGCACTAGAGAGGTATACTTAATGAAGCAGCCGGTCAGTATGTTATAGATCTATGTACATTTTCTTTTCATATAAGATATTTAATTAAAATTTCATTGAAAAGCTGAAGCAAGATACCAAAAGTGTAAAAAAATTGTGTACAAAGGTTACCATGAAGTAGCCTACATTTGGATGTTTCCACCGGACCTCTACTTTGCTCAGTCACATATCTTTAAATACAGCCAAGAGTGAAAGTTTTGTCCACATTAAAAGCCATTGTTGTTACATATAGGCAGGTCATATGATGGTCATACTGGCAGAGAAAATTGATAATATTTGATGCACACCTCAGAAGTTAGCTCTTAAATGAACTCACCGAGCTTGTTTTTTAAAGGAGTAACAGTTTAGTGCTTTTCTCGGGATACGATTTAGGGATGAGTACTGTTAAGCACAAAAATGCTGATGCAGTTTAATGAAAATGTAGCCATGCATAATGGGAAAGGGAGGTAGAGGAGGACATGTCATTGTGACCCCAAGACTCTATGACACACCTTACCTAGCTCATAAATGCTGTAAAATATAGATTTATTACTGTGGAAAACGCAGATGAAATAAGATTAAAAAAAATGCTTTAAATTGTGCCCATTTACTACCACAGTAACATTATTTTGAGCATGATTACACTAATTAATTAATCTATATTCTATACTATGAACAACTTAGTTACTTGTCACTATTATAAATATGCTGAGGCTGTCATGATTTCATCTTAATACTCAACTAGTTTTTTTCTAGTTGAAAAGTCCTCCAATTATAAAATCCAGTATTTACTTCAGGTCACAAACTTACTACAAAGACAAGGCGAGATGTCCTCGCTCATTTTCCCGCACTCTCTACCACAATGTCTTCTCAGTGCTTCAGTCTCACATGAATTATTCATGGCAGCAGAGATAAGGAATTATGTAAAAGAAGCAGCACATAAATCTCTGTGGTTAGGAATAGTTAATCAGAGTATCCCTAGGGAAGGTGATAATGGCACGCAGTATGCAGTTGAAACGTCTTCTCAAAGTTACTTTTTTGTCTTTGCAGATCACTGTGCGTGTGTGAGACCATTTATAACTGTAAAATGGGGCATAAACGAGGTGTATGGTTGCACGCCACTTTCCACCCAGAAGCCGAAAACTATAAAACCCAACTTAACTGAAGCACCTGTGTGGAAACTAAGGAAATGGTGAGGTGATTAATTGAAGCCAGACTTGTAAAATTAAATGTTAGGTATCATTAGATGTAGAAAAATGCCTTTAAGCACACTTTAAATTATCTGTCTGAGTTATTAATGTTAAGTCTTTCATCATTATCCATCCATCCATCCATCCATCCATCCCCCTAACTACTTCGGTCACTGTAGCCACAGCTTTGCTTTCATACTTAGCTCCTTCTTCATCACAACCAGTACCAGTAACCTGGGTACAGCAACTGTAGCAAAAGATATGTTACACCAATCTCCTTCACTCTCCCCCCACGCCTGAACAAGACCAGAGTTTCCTGAATGTCTCCATTTGAAACTCATCTCGAACTTAAATTGGCTGAACCATCATTTTCCAGTTTAAAGCCATAACTTTGACCACCCCACTGCAAGTTAGAGGTCATTGATCAATCCTCGATCACCAAGTTGGCACTCTCCACCCCCTATGCCTAGACAGTCTGTCCATAAAAGTTTTGGGCATCATTTTTTACAATTTTAATTTTGGTTCATATATTTTTTATTCTTCATGTTATCAAAGAAAACCTTAGGCTTAGCGTGGAAAGAAAAGTGTCCAGCACCCCTCGCTACCCCAAATTGGATAAGCGGAAGAAGATGAATGGAAAGAATAAGAGCACATTTATAGCTACAACTATATAATTACTATATAGTACTGTTAGGCTTTTCCTTGTTCGTCTAGTACTTTCCTTCTAACTTAGTCCTAGGTCCCTGAAATAATCTCTTAACTCAAACCTGCCTATTTTAACTTTCTAGAGTCTAATTCAGTAACATTTAGAACCTATAGTCCTCACTGTGTGACTTTCATTTTGGTCAAATTTTGATACTCATGTAACTTTGGTCCACGCATAAAGACACTTGCAGCACATTGACCTCTCTCCTTCTATCTGGTCTGGGAAATATCTCCCAGCAGAAATGGGGTGGATTACGCTGACCTAGTGTGACACGGGTTACTGGAGCAAAGCGAGTGTCAAAATGTGACAAATCTTGCTGAGCCCTCAGTTCCCAGGTCTCCTTTGTTCATTCCCACCTCCATACTAAAGAGGCAGTCTGTCAAAGGAGGCAGTGCAGTGGTGAAGGACATAGCTGATTTAACAACAACATGGTGGTTTTCTGCTTGAAACCACTAAAAGAAATTTTATATGACAATGTCCTTATCTTTTTGGGGGTAAATAAATATCCTTCCTGTAAATACATGATATAATGTGAGCATATTATGGAGAGCACTATACCGATGGTTATCTAATAGTTCATGAAACCTGGTGGAAACTGTACATTCAACAATGCCTGGAGAAGTGTGGTGATGAGATGAGACATGTGCGGACTGAAATTGGTGTGAATGGAGATCTGCTCTGACACATTGGCCCTAATGTGTGAGGCCATTGTGGGCACAGGCCTGTCAGGTCGCAGGCAGAGATGGCTCCTCATTGGACTGGTGTTAATTATGGGGCCAAAGGCTTTGCCAGGACCATTTGTCATGATGAAAGCTCTGGCAAGAAGAGGAAATCCTTTTTTATTTGGAAGTGTATGACTCCTGACAAAGAGAGGAGAAAATGAGAGCTGCACGGAGAAAAACTTTCAAGCTCCCCAAGAAACTGATAATCTCCAGTGTTTGTCTACATCTCAATTTCCACTTGTATAAACTATGCTGTACACTCTTTTCCACACGAGCCATTAGATGACAGATATGCACTACGCTAGGCAGACATTCAGCAAGTCAACTTTTTTATAGAAATAACAGACTGGGAACCATCTCTGGTTAGTTATCAATTATTCACAAGACAGGCTTTTTCTTTATGTTACCCAAAATAATGACAGTCCAAAATATTCCCTGATAAAAGAGCTGAATCAGAATAGGGAGAGTACATCACATTCCAAGGCCGCAAACAGCTAAGGTTTTACTTTAAGTGCAAACAGTCACCATATGAGTCATCTTGGCTTTCTTTAGGCGTGCTCAAAATGAAACTGGACAGTTTTTACTTCTTTATAATTCCCCCAGTGGGCAAACATACATAGTTTGCTGAGAAAAGGAGGCAATGCAAAAGGGCTGGCATTCTCTTGTCCCCTCATTTTTCACTGGTTGATCAATTTTGACAAAGGATCCACGTTGTGTGCGAAGTGCGTTGTTGTTTAGGGTTGCTTGTTTTCTGGATCACCTGCATCTACCCTGTGTGCCAGTCACCTGTCTCCTGGTTGAGCCTGATGAGCAGCAAAGACATCTTTCTGGATAATTAAAGCTGTGAGCGCAGACTGACATGTCCTGCAGTGAGAGATGAATGCTCACAGAAGCAGAAGTCCTTCTGTATCCAACTTTGCCTGCAATGATCTCTTAAAGTTGCACACAGTTATTCAGAGAGCTCTGTTTTATGTCCTCATTGCCTATGTAAGGCAACTTATAAAATGAATTTGACACTAAAATCTTATTATAATGTGACATTTATGCTGTAGGTCAACAATAACAGATTTTTATTGTACCACATAGTAAATACAACCATAATAATTTGTAGGGTAAAATGTACAAAAAACCCATTGCTTTTAACCCCCTGGAGTTAGATGGCTCCAACAAAACAGCAGGGATAATTATTATTCTAATTGGGGACAGGAATATCAATTATGTGGTCCACCACTGAAAGCCTGATGATATGCTGTGGAGTTCATAGGCAGTGTGAATGCTAACACCCCGTCTGTGTCCCTGTTTATTTTGTTAGGTCGCTGTGACATCAAAGAGGAGATATTCAGGCTTTAACTACATCTTTTTTTTCTCGCTACAAATAAAACACGTCTGACAACAATCTACCTGAGAGCTGCAGCGGGCGTGCATTCACGCTTGCATACAGGCGTACTCTTTATCTCTGCTGCTGCGGCTGCATAAATGCTTCCTCATGTTCTTCTCCTCTTTCATCTCATTGTCTTTCCCTCACCCTCCCCTCACTGTGAGCACAACACAAAATGAAAAAAAAGTGCTGACTGTAAAGAGGATGACGCAGTAAACATAGCTGCTCTGAATATCTAAATTAAAAGTGGCCTTGTGTATCGTTTGAATTATTCATTATGGTAAACTGGATGCAGCTGCAACTACAGGGCAAATGATCCCTTTCGAGTTAAAGTTACAGTCTGAAAGATTAGTCTATTTGACTTGCTAAAGTGTTAAATTATAGTTAATGAACTATAGCCCTGGAAAAGTATTCAGATGCATGGGTGAAATCAGTTTTGAAAGTGCCTATAAGGCAACAACTGAGTGAGATGATTCAATCAGTGGGAGCAGTAAACGTACAAACAACCTACCACAGTACGTTTAGCAGATTATAGCACATGCAATAATCTTTAAACATGTGTGAAAGTAAAAGCTTTTATATTTAAATACAACACAGTAACTACAGACTGAACAAGCAATTCAGCAGCTCACTCAATACACAGTGTATACAGAATGTAGAGAGGCAGCATAAAAAGAATACATGACAATTCCTTATTATTTTAATTAATAAAATAATTGAAGCCATTACTTCACTAAATATCCAAGCTATGATGGGTATTATGAGCAATAATGCATATTTATCTATTATTCTACCTTGTTCTTCTACTTTAAAATGTTTTTTTCTTTTCTTTCTGTTTTCTTTTTAGTGGTGTAGCATTTAGAGTTTTAGAAACATGAGTGTTTAAAAAAGACGAATTTATTTGCAATCTATATCGTAATGGTAAAAAGCAACAAAATTTACTTAAGTAATGTACCTTTTCTAGTACTACAGTCAAGTAAAAATGAAAGTTTTCACATGATTCTATTCTGCCCTATGAAAAATTAGGTACACTCTTAATGCTTCCATAGGAATTATAAGGGTAATTAGCAGCCAGATCTGGTACCTGACCACTTCCATAAGAGTAGCAGTTTTGGCAGTTTGCTGGTCTGGAGCATTCATGTGTGTTTTAACATAATACTGCAATCTTCCACAAGTGAATTCCCCAGCAAATTCATTGAAAGGTCAGACTCAAAGAACACAGTGCTCATAGAAATTGAAAAAAACCCCAAGAGTCAGTTCTTAGACTCTACAGGCTCTTGTTAGTATGTTAAATGCTGAAGTTCATGACAATACAATTAGAGAAAGACTGGACAAATCTGGCTTGTTTTGAAGGGTTGCAAAGAGAACGAGAAAGCCTCTTCCAAAATGAAAGAACATGGCAGCACTGGTTGTGTTTGCAAAGTTTTCACACATGACTTCTGCATTTAGACTAAATTTGTGCTAAATAAATAATGACATGATGTAATATGTCATGTGCTGTTGTTCATCTGAGGTTGTATTTACCTAATTTTCGAATCTGGTAAGGCCCAGTTGTTTTTGCATAGTATTTCTTTTCACATGACTCTAATCAGTGCTAATGTTTCGCACTATACCTACTAAATAATAGCTTTAAGTGTGTTAGCATTTTGGTGTTAAGATTTAGCTCAAACCACTGCTGTATCTGAGTACCATCTCATATAGAATGGCAGCAGACGCTTATTACATCATAGTATAAAAAATGAAATCAGCTTATGATTGAAAAAAGAACCTAACACCTGCTTTAGTTTTAATGGCCATCAGAGGGCAACTCCTCCATTTGCCAAAAAGACTCCCAGATATATAGAAGTCTTGGAGAAAACGACTATCGGCTCCCCTGCTCTGTAACCTCAGCAAACACTTTCCTGATGACTTTATGGGCTTGATTGTGAGTTTCAAGTCATATCAAATAAAGCATGGAATTCATTTAGTAAATTATGGCCATTATTAGAGTAACAACGGAGGATAAACCAGGATTTGCTCATTCATTCAGTTCATCACTTGTGGCTGACAATGAACATGCTACCGTATCCTTGGTTTCACAGTCAGATCCACCCCTCACTCATCACATCTGGCTCCAAACAACCAAAAAGGTGACAGCAAAAATGCTCAGCTGGAGGATTCCTAATGGGACTTCACAAAACAATGGGTGACAGTGACTACATCTATCTTTTAAACTGTCTAAATATGAATGATCGATGCAAATAAGTGCAAGTCGTGACAGTCTTCAAGTTTTTTTTTTATATTACTGTACTGCTCCTGTAGACAAAGAGGCAAAATCACTAACGGCATGATGTCAAACAGCGCAAATTAAAAGGTTTTAGGTGCTTCTTTGGGCTTATTAGCATAAGTACTGCATGCCAGGGACTGTGGCAGCGCTTTAGAAGACAGCGATAACCTCCTGGAATGACAAGTCTTGAACTTCACCTCTCAAAGGGATATGAGGTAGACAGAGGGAGTGATCTCAGCCACCGTCTGAATGAGGGCACCTGGCGTGGGCTGTTGTTCTATCAGCCCCTCCCACTGAGCCTTTAAATCTCATCCTCTTCACGAGAGTCACGTCTTCACTTAGATAATGAATTATGGATCCCAGCCAGGATGATATTCAATATTAGATGAACTGCATATCTTCATTTGGTGACAGTGCCACCGCCGCCATAAGGGACAATCCCTTCTCAGCAGCATGAACCCAGGTACAGAGGAAAAGCTCATTACTATCAATATTCATGATGGGGGACTTAAGCAGAGTGTTTGTGTGTGAAGTGTGCATGCATGCTTGTGTTGCACTCATGCAGTGTAAATAGCATGAATGTGTGTGTGTCTGTAAGTGTGAGAATAGCAGATTTCCTTGGCTCTGAAGCAGGCATGTTAATCCTGTGCGGACTTTCTAAATGTGGAAAGGCAGATAGAAGTCACCATAGTCGCTACAGAATGCACCCGGCTGTTGTTCCTTCTGCCTGAATACACATGAGTGGACAGACTGATCTTTCACTTGCTCTTTCTATGCTGAAAAAGACTAAGACGCTGAACTCAGACATGTATAGTACATTTATAAAAACATGGGCCCGTAGTCTGTCTGAAGGTTCAGTGGAGCATACAGAAAAAAACAGCGTGACGAGTGGCCTTTTACTGCTGAGCTAGTACTGTTATTCTCTACTATCAATAGTAGTCTCAGTTCATAGCAACATATATTTCAATGGTTGTTATATTTGTTATATTTGTTTGACCAGGGGTCGTGATCCTGTGGCCTGGAGTTGCATGCAGCTCGTTTGCCCATCTCCAGTGATTCCCCTTGGGTTTGACAAAAAATGGTGAATATGAATATGAAAATCAATTTCTTTTAACATTTTAATTTGTATTTCTTAGCAGAATGCTGTTTACAAGTTGGAGAGTTTATTCCTGCATGAAGGTGAAGAAAAAAAGATGAGAATTGCTGGATTAAGTGAGCTGGATTTTAGTCAAAATTGAAACTGGTCCTTTGAAAAAGGAAAAAAAAAAACAAACAACTTTTACCATGTTTACCATGCTATTAAGCTGCTACATGTTTTTAATATTTTGACAGCAGACTACTCCTAATTTCACTTAGTTGGTTATTTTATTTCTATAATTTCATTAATGCGAAAAAAAATTGAATACTGTAAAGAAAATGTGACGCTAGAGTACCAAATAATCAACATAATCAACAACCCTCACCTGGTACTCACATGGTAAAACATTTTTAATTATTTAAACCTTTTAGTAATGTTGATGGGGTCATTTATATTAAACAGACAGTGTCTCCTTTATTCTAAGAGTCCATACATTTTGTGGGTTCAGTCAGTTTTTTGGTTAAAAAACAAGTTGTCCAAAAATGAGCATCTTGTGACAGCAAAGGCTGCCAACCTCTGATTTAAACCATCAATGCACTGTCTTGTAAGTATTCTGGCATTTCAAAGATTAGGAAGGGCTGCATCAGGAAGGGCATCCAGTGTAAAACCTCTGCCATGTTCTTCTTCTTTCTTCTTCTTCTGCTCCTATTAGGGATCGTGACAGCAGATCATCTGCCTCCATCTCATCCTATCCCTTGCATCCTCTTCCCTCACACCAACCCTCTGCACGTCCTCCTTCACTACATCCATGAATCTTCTCTGTGGTCTTCCTCTTCTCCTCCTGCCTGGCAGCTCCATCTTCAACATCCTTTGTACAATATATCCACTATCCCTCCTCTGCACATGTCCAAACCATCTCAGCCTTGCCTCTCTGACTTTGTCTCCAAACTTCTCAACCTGGGCTGTCCCTTTGATGTACTC
>VUQH01042673.1:8135-21707 GCA_015106775.1 Etroplus canarensis | reverse complement strand
TTTTTTAACAATGGAAAGAATTCTGGAATCATCCACTAGTTGTATTCATGTTCTTCCAGGCTTTTTCATGTTGCCAGTGCAGGAAAGTTTTTGCTATCTCTCTGATGAATCTGGTTTGGTTCGTCAGCCTAAAAATGGACTCTTTCTTTTGCATCAGAATATCTTTGGACCTTATATCGCGCGTTTCCATGATCAGCTATTAAATGTAACTACAACTCTTAGAATCAGCTCCAGGTCATTTATATGCTTAGTTTGTAATGGGATAAAAAGGAACCAAACCTCACCTAGCCATGAAGCTGCTTCCTAGTTATTGTCCAATTACTTCTGAGCCTTTAGAAACTGGGGGTAATTCTTTTGTTAACCCCCTGAATTTAAGCTGAATGCCTGCACTTTGATCAAATTTTGATTGTTTTGTTGTTGTTTTGTTTGTTGTTATTTACTGTAGTGATTCACAAGCTCCTGTCACAATGGAAGGTATTGTCACGAAGGGCATCCGGCATAGGACAGCTGCTAAATTACTGATGCAACCCCTTTGGGAAAATACAAGGCGGCAGCTGAAGATACATGGTGGTGTATAGAGGCACAAAACAAACAACAAAAATAATCACACTTTTTGGACTGAACTGTTTCCATATGAAAAGAACTGTTTGCAAAAAAATTTAGAAAATAGTCTCGGAGCTCAAAGGTTGGGTTTTCCCAACCAACAGCCTAGATCTTTAAATGATCAAAATTACAGAAGTGATACAAAGTATCAGTTTTAGGGTGTGCACACTTGTGCAAACTGCTTATTGTATATTTTTTTCGTACTTTCCCTCTAACAAATTTGTTTAGCCTTCAGTTGAATTGCAAAGATTACAGGTCACATTAAAGGCTGGAAAAGGTTTGAAATGATCCATGAACCTTCAGACGGCTTTGATTATGTTTAACTTAAAATGCAACATGGTGACACAAATGAAACCTGCATCATCCTGAAAGATCCCGGTGTCAAGAAACACTCTTTGCCTGATTTCACACCTTCAAACTTAAACCTAACCTCTACTGGTGCCATAAAGATTTCTTGCAAAAACCTTAAAAGGCATAGTCATGACATGCAATATGTGCCTGATGTAGTGAGCTGTATCCTCAAGATATCACCGTGTCCGAGCTGGTCAGCCTAGCTTCCTAATAGCATTACAACTAACCCCAGAGAGTTGGTTCAAGTCATAATTATATTTAGTCTAATAGAGTTTGGCATGAGCCCTGCTATTGCTACAGGTCTCGGGACTGTGTGCCATTACGTCTAATATCCAAGCGGATCCAAAGAGACTTACTCTCAGCTTTGATCCTGCGGTGCATCAGTCATTGCTAGAAGATAATGGTGTTTCTGAGGTAAAGTGGAGAGTGTGAACTGTGGAGTGCATTACATTGATCCCGAGAACATGTTGTCTTTTTTGACCGCTACTGCTAATTAAGTGGACACTGGAGTCAGTGTTGGTCTGTGCCAGGGCTGGGGCCACCTTTAATAAAAATATTCTTCGATTAATGGTTCAGTTGGATTTTAAGGTCATTGCTGATGATGTGCTTATGTTGGATTCAAACTTTTCTTTAACATGTCCTTACCTGCTTACTTACCTCTATTATTGTCAATCTCAAATAAACTTAAATTTACATGCCCTCGCTCATGATTTCACCTTCAGTAATTCCTGCACAAAGAAAGGTTTCATTAGGAATGGACTTTTTAGCTCAAGATCAAATTAATATCTATTTTATGGGCACTCTTACATTTGTACAAGGCTGGCTGCTCCTGAGCATATTGGTCTGGATTGTAATGCTTAACAAAATGAGCAAACTTTCAGCTTTAAGACAACTGACAAAAGTATCACCTTAAGTGTTTATGAATTACAGCCATTTTTATATATAGTTCCCTGTTTTGAAAGGCTCAGAAGCCCTTTCATGTCCAGGTGAGGCCTGTTTCCTCATTATCCCATTACAGAGTACACAGATCTGGGGTTTATTCTGAGTGTTGAACTTGCATTTAGCCACTGTTCCCCGAAACTCTCAATATGAGGTCAAAATAGTTTTTGATGCAAGTGAAGAAGGCCCTTATTAACCTAGAAAAACCAAAAATAAAACCCATCAGAGAGAAAGCAAAAGCTTTAGAAGTGGCCAAAACAACAATATGGGGCATTCTTAAAAGTACAGAATGCACCATCCCGTTCAGCAACACCAAAAGCTTGGAAAACTATGGAAGACAACCAAAGCGGATGATCACAGACTTCTTTACTCGGCTAAGAAAAACTCCCTCACATCACCTAGCCTAGTGGAGAACACTCTCTAGGTCAAACTCTACAATCAAAAGACACTTTCATAAATCAAAATAAGGAGGGTTTACAACAAGGTGCAAACCACTGGTTACACTCAAGAACAGGAAGGCCAGGTTTGATTTTGCCAGAAGAGAAAAGTATGGCGACGGAAAACAATGACTCATGACATGAAGCATAACACGTCTGGTGTCAGACATGGTGGAGGCAATGTCGTGCCATGGGTTCTAGACGTTGGGCAGTCAGTAACTTGCAACTGGTTTTGATTTAAGCATCAAATACAATCCTCATATTTAAAATTATGCAAGTTTGTCCCAATTCGTTGGAGTCTACAGTAGCTCTGAAAGAACAGCATATAAAGATAGTTCATATGAAGGTCTCCTGTAAGAGGAGCATGAGTGTGGGGAATTCTAGTCGTTAGTCTGAGCCCCGTGCCTACTAACCCCTGTAATTATCTTTTCACGTACAGAGCAGTTTGTTGTACGACTGAATAAGGAATCATCAGGAAATACAATTTCACACATGGGCCCTGCGGGACAAAGTTCTTTTAAAATGATATTTCTAATGCACATCTATTTAAAGATCTGGGAGCCTCTGAGGACATCTGATGTAAAACATTTCCACTGAATATTCAGTCTATTTATGTAGAAGCGAGATGACCTGCAGCACCAACACTTCAGTATGCAGATACTGAGTGATGGAAATAATTCAGTGCAAAACAGGCAGAGAAACAGGGGTAGTTTTTTAAGTACCTCCTGTGAGCAGCATTATACCATGTGGAATATTCACAGATGGAAAGCTTCAAATGAGCGTGTCAGGAATCCTCGTGGCATTCAGCAGAGACAAAATGATCGGAGGCACCCTCCCAGCTGATCATTCCAGAAAAGTAAAGTGAGCACATCAGGAGCCAGTGTATGAAAATCACCGACAGACTGACTCTCACAAAGCATTAATGTTCTGAACCTGTTAAGCATATCATCTCAGGGATTCCTTCAAATTGTCATCGTCAAAGCGTAGGTGTGTGTGAAATGACTCATTCAAAGTACATCTGATGATGAACTTGTGTTGGGTGCATGCATAGCAATGCTGAAAATCATTTGTGGTTATCTGACATGTTCTGTCCTTCCCTATCAAGCTCTTTCGGTCACCTGTTGTTTCCTTATCCTCCATTATCCACTGTCCAGCTTCTTACATAATGTACCTTTCGGCTGCTCCCTTGTGTTCTCCACAGCAGATTAATCCACATTGGTAATTTGGCAGAGGTTTTACACCAGATGCCCTTCCTGACACAACCCTCCATGGTGAGACGGGCTTCTGTCCCCACCTGGAAATGAACCAGGGACCTTTCACTTCAAAGGCAAATGCGCAAATCACTACGCTACCAGTGACACCGCTGTCCAGCTTCTTACATGACATTTAAATCAAATATAGAGATGGACTATATGCACAAAAATATTGGACCACCTACGAATTGCACCTACAGAAGCTTTCATGGCACCCTATTCTAAATACATAGGCCTTGCCATGGCGTTGGTTCCCCTCTGCTCTTCTGGGAAGGCTTTCTACAAGATTTTGGAGTGTGTCTGTGAGAATTTTTGCCCTTTCTTCCAGGAGAGCATTTGAAAGGTCAGAAACTGATATTGGATGAGAGGGCCTGACTTGCAATCTTTGTTCTACAGTAGTTCATTCAAGGGTGTTCAGTGGGGAAGAGGTCAGGGCTCTGTGTGGCCCAGTGAAGTTCTTTCACACCAGACTTATTGACCAGGGCGCATGCTCCAACCTGTGTTCAGCCTGTTGCAGACGCTTAAGCAATTTGCCCCCACAGATCAATAAAGGATTCTGATTCTGATTCTGAAGTTCATCCATAGACCTTGCTTTGTGCACTGGGGCACAGTCATGCTGGAAGAGTAAAGGACCATCCCCTAAGTTCCCAAAAACTGAGAACATAAAATTGTCCAAAATATCTAGGCAAGCTGAGGTATTAAGATTTCGCTTTACTGGAACTAAGGGGCCTAGGCCAACCTTACTCATGATCTAGCCTAACTCCTCTGTAACAAGCGTGGCCTTTATTTACATGCACATAATGCAGTTACCTCAGCTGTTACCCATTTCAGCCTCTTGCGCTGGGCTCTGGCTTTGACATTACCAATCAGGACAATGTTCCACAGTTCAGAAGCATCCAAGAAGCAGCAGCTGTTATTACTGCAGCTTGGATGCTGCTGGATGTATTCTAAGTCATCAGTTATTTTAGAGACTGTACATCTGAGCAGGAAAACACCTAATTTGGTTTTGCAAGATCAGAAGGGCGCACCAAAAGATGTAAATAATCAACAAAGTGCTGTAGTGCCCTTGGCATAAATTATGCACAGCCCTTCTTTTAGATTGGAAACTGCGTGGGTCCTGGTGGTACGTGAAGCTACAGCAGACTAATAATGTCAGATAAAGAAAGGTGGCATTCTGCTTATTTTTCTTTTCTCAGCATGAAACAGTATTCAAAAGATATATGTGAATAATGCTCTTATATTTAAGAAGACGAGCTTCTAAAGATTAGGGTCACAACTTGGTTATATTTGATCAAAATCAAGTTCCAGATAGATTAGCATTGTGTTTTATGATACTTTTAAGCCTGTAAATAAAAAACTGTACTATGCAAAAGTCTCAGTCAGTCTCACCCCCCATTTCTTTATATTTTTCTACCAAGAATAAAAAATTGAAAAAAACTTTGAAAGTCTTTCAAAGTCTTTCTCGACAACTTAGCCGAGAACCAAAAACAGGTCATTTGTTCCCATTTCTTTAGCTCAATCTATAAAAGATGCCAAACACAACACTGTTTAAAAGCCTTAAAGTAGCATTTTTGCACTAGCAAGTTGATTCCCAAAGCGCTATTAGCTGAAAACTTGGCTATCTCAGCTTACAGTGCAGTAGGTCCTTAAAGAATTATAAGATGAACAGTATCTGAAAGTTGTGTTCTGAAGAAACAGGAAAAACTCCAACAAAGACCTGACACAGGACCTGAGAGATGCACTTCGGCTGTCATGGTCTCAGTGGCTGTCATGAAGGGAAACTGGGAGAAAGGACTGAGCTATGCCAAATTACACAAGAACTGGACTAAAAAATCAGTGTCAACAGATCTCACAGGGTCATGAACACCAGTTTAAGGAAAGAGGTACAACAGTGAGTGTCTTTAGCCATCAGTAATTTGGAAAGTGTCTGGCAACAGCATCATTTTTCAATATGACAATGATCCCAAACACACTGCCAGTGTCATGAAAGCCTACCTGGACTGAAGAACACACAATGGAACACTATCAGTCATGGATTGGCCTCCCCAGAGCCCAGACCTCAACATTATTCAGGTAGTGTGGGATCACCTTGACAGACAACAGAACAAAAGGCAGCCAACATCTGAAGAAGAGCTTTGGAATGTCCTTCAAGAAGCCTGGAGACCTAATCCTGAAGCCGACTTAAAGAAATGAAGAGAAAGCTTACCTAATAGAGTTCAGGCTGAGTTAAAGGATAAAGACAGTCGTCAAATTGACTTTTGAGACAGTTCATATTATACAAACTGTTTTTGCCTTATGTACTGCATTTCCACTCATATTTGTGCATGTTTCATTGCAGCTATGTCCCATTTCTTGGCAAAATATAAAGAAATGAGGGGGGTGCACAGTACTGTATTTTCCAAAAACAAACTCTGGGAGCCTTTGAGTCATACCTTCAGGCCTTTCTCTTGGGCTACACATAATCCCAACTAGGGATTGGCTGATATATGCTTAAGACAAATAAAAATATAGGGTACAGTATGACATGAAAGGCCTAAAGTATCAGTCTTCTTCTTCTTCAGTATTTGTTTTTAAAACCCCAAAACAAAAAAGATTGTTTGCATGAATACACAATATACAACAAATGTGAACTGTGAACGAGCACAGTAACAGTGGCATGCTGGCCAATCTAAGGAGATGGCTTTTTCATCCACCTTTGTGGAAAGCGGATGACACTGCACCATTCTTTACTACCAAAATGGGGTTGCTAAGATGCGTATCAGTATTTTTAATATTCCAACCAGCCCTAGTCAAGACAACCTCCACCAATTAAATCTGACAGTCTGAATGAAGCCTGACAGACCCAGGGCAAGAAAAGACAGCTTTGCACTTCTGCAACAAATGTAAGATGCCTTTTTTTTTCATCATCTTGGCTCTTCTTTCATCCACTCTGTGGTGGAAAGACAATCTTTGTGGAAAAAACTGACAGATAGCAAGTTCTAACCCATCTATGCTGCAAATTATACCCTTGCTCTTTGAACAGTCAAACTATGAAAATAGGTATAGTCTCCTTCAAAATATTGGAACAACAATTCATGTATTCATTTGTTGCACACTAAAGACGTTTATATGATCTCATAACAGGAACATGAGTAGAAACATCTGAGTTTCAGGTTTTATTCCCAGGTATTTACATCTGTGACTTAGAAGATAAAACTTTTTTTTTAATCAAGTTAACTGGAACAGAATATTAAAAATGCTTTATCTCTTGTTCCATATCTCTTGCTCGCAATAACTGCATCAAGCCTACGGCCCAGAGACCCCACCAGATTTCTTGTTTCTTCATTGGTTCTGCCTTTCCAGGCCTTAAATTACAGCATACTTTAGATCTTGTCTGCTTTTGGGAGTTTCTTCCTTCAGTCTTCTCTTCCGGAGGTGAAATGCATGCTCAGCTGGTTTAAGATCTGGTGATTGACTTCAGTTTTTCCCCCTGATAAGTCTTTGGTTGAGGCAGCAGTGTGTTTTGGATCATTGTTCTCGATGTGTGACGAAGTTCTTCCTGATTAGTTTGGATGTATTTCACCATAAATTGTCAGACAGCATGTTTCTGCAGACTTCTGCGTTCATTCTGCTGCTACCATCATGAGTTGCAGCATCAATAAAAATGACTGAGCCTGTTCCAGAGGCAACTATGCAAGCCCAAATCATTGCTCAGCCTCCACCATGCGTCACAGATGAGCTTGTATGTTTAGGAACATGAGCAGATCCCTTCTTTCCCCATACTTTGGCCTTTCCATCACTTTGGTAGAGGTTCATTTTGTCCCATCAGCCCATTAAAACTTTTTTCCAGAACTACTGTGGCTCATCTCTGTGCATTATTACTGCTGATGAGTAGTTTTCCTTGGACGACCGGTTCTAAGCCTGTTGCTCAGTACACCAGTGTACACTGTGGTACTTGCTATGCCCAATGTTTTTGAAATACCTCTGATAGATTTCCCCCTTTTTCTCAGCTTCAGAATGGCATGCTTTTCTCCCATAGACAGCGCTCTGGTCTCCATGTTGGTCTACCCTTCTTAACTACAAATGCAGTCTTCACAGGCGAAAGCTAAAGCTTAAACTAAGAGCAGACATCCATGGCTACTTAATTTTTAAACAATCAACATGTGGCTTTTGGTTCAGAGCAGCTTATCTTCCAATCAGAAGTTTGGTGGTTCAATCCCTGACTCCTCCAACCAACATGCCAAAGCGTCCTTGGGCAAGACACCGAACCCCAAATTGCTCCTGATCCGTCCATTGCAGTGTGAATTTGTGTGACACTTAAAATACAGTTAAGGTATAGAATAAAAGTGGCGTGCGAATGGATGAATGAGCCTTGTAGTAAAAAGTACTTTGCATGCATAGAGTTAAAAAGAACTATATAAGTACTAGGCCGTTTACCATTTACCATATGTTTCTTGCTACCCAAGTAGCAAGAAACACCTGTCTTTGTCATGTTCCAAAGCAATTGGCCTTGCTGTTCCAATACTTTTGGGAGGGACCATATGTAAACTCATTACTTTGTACTTTAAATTTTCCTCAAACAGTGGACTGCCAACTATGAATGTCCTTTAATACAAAGAACATATGCTGCATTCTTTAAATATCGTCTGTAAATAGCTGTTGTCTTGATAGAAACAAAGACCCAATATAATTAGACCGCAGTGCATAGTGCACACATGTATCAGAAAGGAAAAGAAACAGCAGAAAAACTCTCTGATTATATATAACAAATACATCAACTAACATCTTCTAAACTATAGCTAGCAGTCAAATATTTAGAAAAGATAGCAGTGACCACAAAACTTTATTTAAAAAATAGTAATAATTAAACAGCAACAGCTTCAGTATCAGTACGTAACTGACCAGGCATCAAACACGCGGAGTCATGCTAGTGTCTCATAACCCAGTCCTTTTCTATATTTTGTTGCCTGTCGCTTCCGTGAGCCCCGCTTTCTCTTTTCTGCACTTGTTTGTTTTGAGGTCTGACACGCGCCCTGGCTTTTACAGTGTGCTATGGAATGTAATTCTGTTTAATTAGAGATACAGAGCAAATACCAGGCTGTGTGCCCTCGTGCGGAGAGAAGTGATTAACCACTGGCTTTGTTTAAATACAATCCTGTCAATCACAGCGTCCTTTGTCTGGGGTGCTAATAAGTATTTCATTGTTCAGCAAACACGATTTCCCCAAAAATAAGATGAAGGATTAAAAATAATGAACTCTTTGCCTGTTCATTTGCATCTTGTGTTAGGCCGAAGTGAAGGCTTTAAGGAACAAATTGATCAGTGCTTTATTTCTATTAAGATACCTGGAGAATGATAATGTGCAGACTTAATGAAAAAACTGAGTGAAGGATAAGTGCATTTGTTGCAATAGTTTTTCCATCCATCCATCATATTCCCCATTTATAAATCATATCATTTCTAGTCATGTGCTACCCATTCTTATATCAGTCTGTTAAACCTTCTATTATGCCTGATATTTCCTCAATCTGTCTTTAATTTTCTCAATCTACTCCATCCATCTTTTCCACTAAGATATTTAGAGAATGAGAATGTACATGTGGAACAGATTTAATGAAAAATTTGGGTGAAGAATCAATGCATTTGTTGCATAACTTGTTTCCATCCATCGTTATCCCTACATCCATTGATAGATCATATAATTTCTAGTCTTGTGCTATCCATTTTCTGCCATTCTTCTATCCATCTGTTCAGCCTTCTGTTATACCTAATACTTACTCAGGCTGTCTTTGATTCTATTCCACCAATCCATTCAGCATCTTTTCATTGATCCTTCTCTCATCAGCAAGAGTCTATACCAACCGTAGTCTACATGGTCTAGATCTACCATTTGGCAGCTACTGTAACCAATTACAGTATTTTTGCCTTACATAAATTCAGAGCCTAGTACTTGATGGTCTTTGAATGTGATGAACCAAAGTTGTACCTTTAGCACCACCTTGTGAGGCTTTGCACCTCATCAAGGTCACCAATCAGCCCAATCACTGTGGTGTTGTTTCACGACTTAATGTTTGTTTTGCTGTTATATGCAATTACATAAGCATATTGGTGTAAGTGTAGTGTTGCTGGGTTGATGTGGTATTGTACAGTTTCTCAGAGCAGCTAATTATAGTGGGTGTGATGGATTCTGGAAAGTTAAGCAGAAGTAGACTTTTTATGGCTGTGCTTTTGGGCTTGGTACAATAGTGCCTGTCTGAAAGCAGGACTACAGCCTGTGAGAACGTAGAACACATCTGTAGTCAAAGCAACACGTTCTTTGAGTGCTCTCTCAAGAATTCTATCAGGGACAACTGCCTAGTTGAGTTCACAAGGTGGATGTTCCCATTGTTATGCTATTGTTTTCCTTATCAAAGTGAGCAAAAAGTTTAACATCACCAGAATAAGTGGCTGTGTTATCTCCTTTGGTGATAATGATGGAGTGTATGCCCTGTCTGTTTTGCAAATACGTTCCACAGTGCTCATTGTTTTTCTGTTGAGACTGGTGAAAGGCAAAGTACGGCATGTGCATTTTTCATGTGCTGTGTGATTTTCAGTGGGGAATAATCAAACTGTATGAATTCAGGCATAGCAACCCGTCTTTTTAATGCAGTTTGCCAGCCAGCTGGAAAGCTCTTTTTACTCACCTTTGCTGTCCTTTAAAGAGTACAGATAAGACTCGTGGTATTAAAAAATTTATATGATGATACATTCGCTCACAGCCACTTCATTAAGTTCAACTTTATGTGAACACAGGTATCAAATCACCCAATCACATGGCAGCAACTCAGTGCTTAGGCATCTAGACATGGTCATGGTAGCCTGCTGAAGTTGGACCTGAGCATCAGAATGGGGACGAAAGGTCATTTCCTGTAAGTAACTTTGAATAGCTGTTTGCATGCAGTGAGCCGGGAGAATGGCCAAACTGTTCAAGCTGATTGGAAACCAACAGCAACTCAAATAAACACTTGTTACAGCCAAGGTGTGCAGAAGAGCAGATGAGCTATGGCAGCAGAAGACCACACTGGGTGCCACTCTGAGGCTACAATTTGCTCGCCAACACTGGATCAAAAAAAGACTCGTAAAAAGTTTCCTGGTCTCAATTTCTGCTGTGACATTCCCGAAACAACATGAAAGCATGGTGGTGGTGGTGGTGTAATGGTGTGATAGCTATTTTCTCGGCACACTTTGGGCCCCCAAGCACCAAACAGACTGGTACTTGTTTGATGCTTTTCTACTCCAACTGAGCACTCAATGCACTGTTCAGGAGTAGTTTAGGGTTCGATGCCCACACTCACAGACACTTCAGCTGACCATGCCCATTCCTTTGAGACTACAATGAACCCACCATCTGCTGGCTGCTAACAGCAGCATGTCGCAAAGCTCAAACTTGCTTCTTGAACATGACAATGACTTTACCCCAAAAGTCACCAGCTCTCAGATGTGGTACAACTCAAAACTTGCATCATGGCTGTGCGGCCACCAAATCTACAGCAACTGTGTGATGCTATCATGTTCAAAATCTCTGAGGAATGTTTCCATCTACAAAGAATTAAGGTAGTTCTGGAGGCTAAAGGGTCCGATCAGTACTACTTAGGTTTTTGAAGTGGTCATGAGTGTAAATCTTAACACAGCACCTCAAATTACCCAAGTTAATAGAGATCAATCAAAATAATTTGTAGGCAGGTGTGGCTTCCAAAATAACTCTGACCCAACAGAGCTGTCTGAGGATGTCCTGGGGTGTCTGGACCTTGGAATCCTTTGGGCCCTGTAAGATAAAAAGTGGAGTTTTTAGTGGACAGGGCTCTATTGGAGTGAAGTCTGGGGGAGTTTGAGCAGCTGTGGCTCAGGAAGGAGAGCAAGTTGTCTTCCAGCAGGTTGGCGGTTCGATCCCTGGCTTCTCCAGTCTGCATGCCGAAGCCTCCCTGGGCAAAACGCTGAACCCCTAATTGCTCCTGAAGCATCCATCAGATAGTGAATGTGTGACAAAAGAACAATGGGCCAAGATGGCAGCGCGACGGTAGCGCACGGCTACTCCGGAACCAAGGTGGTGCTTGTACCCCTGTGATTGTCCCTGTTTGGACCTGGTTTTGACCTGGTATTCGGTTGCTGTGGACGCCGGGACGGTGGAGTTCGTGTTCGAAAGTCAGAGGTTCGAGGACGACCAGACGCTGTCGTAGTTCCGTAACTCCGCCCACAGTCGTTGCTAACTGGCAATCCGGCAGTGTTGTTTTTCATGACCTGCCGGGCAGCGTCCGGGAAACCAAAGTTTTTGGGTTCTGGGGGTAGCATCGTCACAGGGCTGATGCTGCGGCTGGGCGGTTTCTGTGGGCTCCGATCTCGGCTTGCTGTGTGGACCAGGCCTTCAGTCCTCGGAGTCCCTGATGCCGGTGGCTGGGGTCATCGCGGGCAGGGTGTTGTGCTGGGCCGGAGGTGTGCCCTGGCATTACCCTTGTATGGGGCACCGGGTCCTGGGGGAACGCTTTTTCATTTCACTGTGTATTTATATGTAGTTGAAATGACAATAAAGCAATCCTATAATAGTTAAATCCACTTAAAGGCGTAGAATAAAGCGCTGCGTGAATGTGTGTGTTAATGGGTGAATGAGGCTTGTAGTAAAAAATGCTTTGAGTTCTCAGTTAAAAAGCTCTGTATAAGTACCAGTCCACTTTGGTTCTTTTTCATGCTCCCTGAGCTGTTCCTGAACAGTTTTTGCATTGTGGCTGCTTGGAGAGAGGGCGCTGCCATCATGAAATGTGTACTTGGGCAGTGTACTTGGTTTGTACAATGTTTACGTGGGTTTTATTAATTTCACCTGTCAGGATTTTCATAGCTGTGGTTAATCAGTGCAATGACAAAATTACCTGGCTTAAAAAAAAATCAGATTTTCAAGATTACAGAGCATTCCATTGAAATTTGATTTCTGAGCAAACGAAATATTGCGATGACATGGCTTTGAACTTGTTTTTCTGTTTCCTCCCTGCGTTTAGTTTATTCAGAATTCAGACTGTGATTTTTGCCTCCTCTTTAAAAGTAGAGAAGCCCTGCCACAGTTATTTGACCTCTGCTTTGAACTTATAAAATGGAACGTCTCGGCTTTTAAAATGTGGTATCTGTCTGCTTGCCTTCCTAGACCTCACGAAGATTTTGTCTCGTTTGTGCAAAGTGTTGTTAGAGTTCCAACGTCGCTCAAGGGAGTATCACACATAAACTCCTTTTACCACTTCTAATTGATGGCTTGTTGGCCTTCTTGCTGACCTAAAACATTAGCTGGCCTTCAAAAACTAGCTTCAGGAGCCAGCACTGGTGATTTCTACTCAAAAATTCTTCCAGCTTCTCAAAAACATGATGCGGCAGGAAAAAGCTGACTGCTGTATCCTGAAAAACCATAGTTATAGATACCCTTTCAGAGTTCAAAATGCCTTGGCTGAGGCAAATTATCTGTATGTTTAGGTTGATCGGTTTTGCCACAAGCAGCTGTGATGGCAGATTGCAAAGCTACAGAGGTTTTTTTTTACCTTAGAGAGTCACATACCCACACTAATGAGAAATGTTCATAGCAAAGAGTCTTGATCTGTGGATATATATGTGAGCTCCCTTCCTATTGAGCCTTCATCTCAATGCCAAAGCGGCATCACTGGAGATGACACTGCCTTTCAAAGCCCGGTTTTCAAAGCCTGCCCGTATCGCCGCAAAATCCAGGAAATGCTGCACCCGAGGAATTGATGTCTTTGTAGGTGAAATTCATCTGTAGTAACAATCTCAGAGAAATGGCAGCAATGCTGCCTTGACCAGTGTCTGCGAGATGACATTTCGTTGAACAGTATTTCATTCCTCATTATCTTCTCATGTTCCATCCATCATCTTTCCCTTTTCTGTCCCCGATGCACGTTTTTGCTCTTCTTCCCATCTCCCTGCTCAAAATATCATCCTGTCCATTTTTTTTTTTTTTTTTGTATTTTGACCCACATAGC
>VUQH01042666.1:0-13763 GCA_015106775.1 Etroplus canarensis | reverse complement strand
TTTGTTTGTGTGTGTGTGTGTGTGTGTGTGTGTGTGTGTGTGTGTGTGTGTGTGTGTGTGTGTGTGTGTGCGTGCAAGGTTTCTCATAGTTGCTGCAACTCACAATGAACAGCAGCTTTTTGAAGACAAAAACATGCAATCCGTACACTGTGGAATTCAACCTGGTGGCCTACAATAAGATATTGTTTAAAGTGGTTAGAATTATTAACTGATGTCTTGCATAGTTGAAGTCTGCTGTTTCTGATGGATATCAGCAACGACCTGGGTCCTCCGGGCCTACCTCTGTCTGACTTGCTTCTGGGTAGTACAGGAGCGGCGTACCACCCTCAGTGCTAAGTACATTCTGTGACAAACACACACACTCACACATTCATATGTGTATGTTTATATGATTGTATGTTTGTGTATCATATGTTTTTCTTTTTTCGGTTGCAGTGTGCTCTTTACAGATGCAGTGCTTGGTACCCTAATGTGCACTCTTCTTCTTTTTTCTTCTTTTTCTCTCTTCTCTTCTTCTCTCTTTTTCTTTTCCCTACCTGTCTGTTCTGGCAATAAATAAATAAAAAAAGAAATATATCAACAAGAGGAGCCTATAGAGTTTATGGAGCTCCTTTTGGCAAATCAAATGTGTTTGGCACAACAAAGCATTCAGATGATGATTCTGCTTGCTAATGCTGCCATACAGGACAGGTCTTAAAAAAACTCCACAGCATTATTTTTATTATCTTAAACATAAAATTTTACTGTTAAATATTATTCGGGGAATAGTTGTTAAAGTATAAGTGAAGAAAGAAGTGGTGGTGCGATTATGTCTTGATATATAATTCTACCCACAGTCTGGTGAATATAGGACAAACTCTACATCACTAACAGACCAAGATGTAACAACTAACAAAAATGCATTAATGTTCTAAATATTCTGTGTCATTGGACCAAGTCCTCTGTGCCTGTATTAGTTTCCATGTATTTGCTCGAGCACTAGATTGAATGCACTTCCACATACCTCTATGGAAATGAATTCACGCACACACATATAGTGGGACAATTAGGTCATTCCAAGGTAAAAGGACTTAGATACAGTGAAATATTCCTACTTTAGAGGTTGTGTGTGTGTATGCATGTGTGCGCGCGGATGCGCACATCAAGCTCATGACTGCTACAAGTGATTCTGTTTAATTGAGGTCCTGACGCCTTAAGTGAAATGCTTAGAAGAAAGATAAAACCTCCACAGTGGTAAGCACAAGTCCAGGCACAGAAATGCACAAACACACAGATAAACACAACAGTGCTGACCTTTATATGTAAATAAAAAAAGTTGGATATCAGGCAGTCAGTACTGATAATGAAGCAGGCTATTTGTTGACCACTAACTGCGATTTAAATTCATGTTAGTTTTGAGTTGCATTTCACGTCAACCAGAATGAAGAGAGTTTTATTTTCATTTTATTAAACTTTTCAGGGTTTGGATTAAGTACCAGATATTTTTAGAATGAGTTCCACTGACTCAGAAGTCACCAAAGACATGTAATATGTATTAACAGCTCAGTTTTTTTTAGGCCAACCCACACTGCCTCCAAATGCACAGTAAACCTGCCATCCCGAATATTTTCTCTAGACAACCCCCACATAAGCAGATGACTCGATGCTTACAAGTGCTATGCATTGCACTGTGGCACTTCACATCATAGTCCGGCCTTGCAGAGGCTGAAAAAAATTGATTCTGCTTGCTACCTGCTTGAATACCCTTGCTGCTCATGCAGCTGTTTTCTGGCCCTGTAGTAACTCCCTCTCCTCACTTGCGGTATAGAACAATGAGGGAGGAGAGACTTGTTGAAGTAGAGAAATATTCTGACCCAAGTTGTGTGACCCATTATCTCATCATTTCAAAAGCAGTGGAAAATGGAAGATTTTACCTGACGAGTCATATCTATGGAGATTGGCTCCTTGGGTGAACGCTTGTGTTTAATCGTCAGAATCAGAGTCAGAATCTTTTATTAATCCCGGGAGAGAAATAGCTTAAGTAAGTGTGTGATGTCCACGCAAAGTTTTAAGCTAGTTCCATTATGCAGTTGAGACTTAATAAATGATAAACATTATCCTTGTTTATTGTTCATGCAGTTTTTTGTAATAGTGCTACAAATATCACCCACTTACCATTTTGCATTTACATTTCATTACAAGAACTAGAACCCTCAATGTCATGCTGAATCCTAGCTATGATGAAGCAATGCTTTCTTTACAGAATTTTCTCTTGTAGTATATCACACCTACCTGGCATGCCCATTGGATTTCTTTTTTAATTAGACAGACTACCAGACTGTATTATAAAATGTCCCTTATTATTTATTGTCAACCACAGGCCATTATAACTCAAGGGTGAGGAACAGTGAATGGTTTGAACTCTGCAAAAGGTCAGATTCCACGAGACGCTTTGTGTGTTATCAGCTAGAGATATTACATGTTTGACTTAAGATATTGTAAAGCCCATTTTTACTTCAAACACATGCGCCTATATACCATGTGCTCTTTCTTTCTCTTAACTACACAATAGTCTGTGTACAAATGCATTGTGTTATCTGTGGTTAATGGGTGAAAGGCTTAAAAAAACATTGTTTTCCTCAGAGATCTAAATATTGGACTTCACTAAATTGTTTATGTAGATAACACACGATAACACTTTTGCTTGCTGCATAGTCCACACAATGAGCACACGAGGCATGTAGAAGTGCAGTGTATCAGGTGTGTTTGAATAACCGTGTTCTTTTGTGGCTGCTATTTCTTCATATTTGCTTTAACTATGTATTTTGCCTTTTTTGTATTTTTTCTTCACGAGTTCTGCGTGTCTTATTAGTGTGTGTGTTTTTTTAAAAAGCAGGAAAATTAGAGTATCATTATTTAATGTTTGTGGCTTCCTCTGTTTCTCTGTTCTGTGCTCTCAAGCAGCTTTGATAACAAGTTCTCACTGTATCAAAGTAACCGAACTTTATCAAGATTTCTCTCTCACTCGCTATTGTATTGCAAAAATGTACCTATGAAAACATTCATGCAGAGACATTCTCGGTGAATGCGCATTCAAATTTGTTCCTAGAACTTTGCCAAATCTATACTTTAAAATCATTTGATTTTAAAATGTGTTAAATTTACCCCACCTAATATTTTCTGCATGCTAAGACCGAGAGAGGTCATACAAGGCCAGAAAGGTTACTTCAGGTTCCTACTTTAATGCTTTCATAGTGTAGTGGTTTACACATTCACCTTACAGGCAAAAGGTCCCTGGTTTGAGTCCAGGTGGGGACACAAGCCCCTCTCAGGATCAGGAAGGACATCTGGTCTAAAATCTCTGCCAAATTACCAATTAATCCACTGTGGCAACCTCTTGAGGAGAATACAAGGGGGCAGCCAAAGTTACATTATATATGAATACTTTTTTTTATTTTTGTCTTTCATTCTAGTCTTTCGTCTTTCTAGCCACTCGTCCTTTTCCTTTCTTTGATCTCCACTTGCACTCACCTTAGATACATAATTCCCTCCCTTCTCTTTCTTTCTAAACTCGTATCTTTTTTTCTTCTCCATTCAAAATGTTATTTCTGCCATTTTTACTTGGAGGAGCAACAATAACCTGTGTGACAAATTAAGAGGTATTGTAGTGTTCGGATCTCAGCAACAAAACAAGAGCACCAACGATGAGAAGAGAGAGTTGTTCCCCTCCCTCTCCACTTTCCACCCACCTTCTAATCCCCTAAAAGCACTTACGAGATTGGCACTGCCCGCCTGCCTCTTCCTGCTCGTCTACCCTGTTGGTCGAAACAGCAGCTGATTGGAGGAATCGAGGCTCCTAATTGGATCATGAGGGTGTGATGCAGGCGACAGCAGCCACATTATGGGAAGCTGACTTTGTGCAGTGTAACCCTGCCAGGATGACCCTTTCCTTGTGTATGCAGGTGTGTGTATGTGTCTTTGTGTGTATAGACTGACCTCAATGTGACTAAGAGCCTTCCTTCATCAAGGTAGACTGGCTGAGGCTGCAGGAGAGGGTAGATTGATGAAGAGACGATAGAAAAGTAGAAGAGAGTGAAAGGAGGAGAAAATTGAGTAAAACTAAAAAGAGAAAATAGGGAAAACAGAAGGGAGGAGAGAAGGAGAGAAGATAAAAATATTAGCACCGTATTAAGGGAACCATACTTCAGTTTTCCTTTTTTACAAATTTTTATTCCCTTTCTGACAGTGAGGGAGGATTGATGACATGATGCAGTGAATTAATCCCCCTGAACTTTGTGCCTGTGCTCTGTGTGTGTCTTTCACTGTGTGAGTCTTGGTGTCTTTCACTTTGGTGCAAAGTGACTGTGTTGTCCGTTACGGTGTAAATTGATAGCGTCACTGCTCTTTGCCGCATTATGGGGAGCATGGAGCTGTACATTCAGTTTCCTAACTGCATTCTATATCACACTATCATGCACACCTGATCCCACAGACCTGAATGATATACCAGGAAGGATTTTTTCAAACATTTTCACTTGAAACCCTGCTGGTAACACGCATTAAAGTCTGTTTCCCTTGTATACTGAGTATTGCATTTTTTCTGTTTTATAGCATTTTTCAAACAACGATGTTACTATGATTATACTGTTGATTATTTTATCTGGTTTTGGGTAGCTTGAGCTATACATGACAGAAAGGTGTATAAATACACATGACAGAAACATTTACACAGACCAGTTATTTTGCCTAGTATATAAATAAAATGATTATATTTTGTCATCATGCTGCAAAGGCAAACAGTGCTCATAAGGCAATAATATTTAGTAGAAACAAAATCTAAAACTGATTCCAAAATCCTGCTGTTAATATTGTTGTCTTTCTAAACTAATGCATGGCAACACTTTCTCAGTTCTGTAGACTTCATTAACCAGCTCAATATTATGCAACAGTGTTTATCTTTATGTCTTTATTTGACCATGTGTGGACATGTATGGATGTTGGATTTCAAGTGAGTATGGATGTGTGAACGTACTGTGAGCGTAATATGTTGTATCTGTATATGTGGGCAGTCATTTGTTCATTTGAGTTGGTGTTTGAGTTTGTGTATGTGTGTACATAAGTCCATGTGGGCATGTGTGTGTGGTGTGTCAAGGAAGTGCCATGGTACAGCGGGGGCGTCTGATCCCTCCACCTTTTAAGAACATCAGAGGGTGTGAAAAGCACTGATTGCCCTAACCGCTCTCATTGGGACTCAAACCCTCAGCTTAGTTGTGCTTGAGCGAGTTTGGAGAGACAAGACAGGGAGAGGGGCATGTGTGTTTCTGTGTGAGGGAGGGTGAGTGAAAGGGGAAGAGGGGAGAGACAGGGGGACAGAAAAGAAAGGGTGGGAGTGAATGAGTTTGGAGGAGCAATTGAGATGGAGAGAGGAAATCAGGTTTAGCAAGGGAAACATTGAGTAAACTGGCAAAATTTGGAGGGAAACAAGGAACTTGAGGAGACAAAGGTGGCTGAAAAAAGATGGGATGGAGAAAAGACAAAGGGGAAAAAGTGAGAGGACATGTAAGTTAGTGAAGTCATTAGCAGGAGAAAAAAGACAGATGTCATGCTTGGATTATTTGGATTGATTGTTTTAAGCTGCTTATTAGGGTGATGCTATTGTTTTCATTTACCTAATGATCACAGTTCCTGAACTATTACCAGAAAGCAAACCCCTAGCAACAATGTTTTCCTTCCAGGATTTTAAAAAAGTGTAGGTGTAATGTAAGTCAAAGACAAAGCAGTTCTAAAAAAAATAAATAAATACCTGTCTGTGCAGTTTTAAATTAGAATCACACATCTTGGCATGGAAATGCTAAGTTTTTGGACTTAAATTTTACTGAAATTAGCATAAAACTATAATCTCTAAGTCAGTAAAATTGTTTTTTGGACAGTCTGGCAAGTATGCATTGATAAATGAGAGTAGGAAGTATAGTATTCTAGAGGCTTCTTCTCAGATGCTGCTGGCACATATAAAACAGTATCGTCTGTGACTGTTATTTAAGTGCCCTCAGCTGATGAGTGACATACTTTATGTTTTCAGATTACATTAATTCTGAGTTGAGTTTTTCCTATCTCATTATTCTGAAAGCCACTGTAAATCCACATCTCCTGTATGGTGATGAAATATTCCTTTAATAACAATATCTCTCACAGTTTGTGTATTGATTTCAATGCTTTTTCTGTGTTCTCCACATTAGAAAAAGACTTTTTCTGTGTCTGTATAGCTCATACTGGTCTACACAACAGTGCATGTGTTTGTATAGGGGTTCTTAATGTCATCTAGGGGTTAAATGCAGTGTTGACTGTGTAGAGTACAGTGAAGCACAAGACCTTGCCAACTGATATCCACTGACATTCAACACATTAAGCCCTGCACACTATCTACATGTGGTAAAAGTGCTGTTTATTCTCCTTTGCCAGCTGCTTAAGAATACAAGTAAGAAGCACTTCCCGAACTGATATTTATTCTTCAGTGACCTTCAAGAGAAGAACGTGCAATGGAGGAAATGCAAGGAATAAAAATATATAATAAAACATACACATGAATATAAACACACTGAGGATTCTCAGTGTGTTTCTTTCTTTCTGTTTCACTCTTTCAAACTCTCTTGCTCTCTCGCTCTCTCTCTCTCTCTCACTCACACACACACACACACACACATTTAGACAAAAACATGTGCTTACACAAGGTTCATACACACCAATACAGTCACAGTCAGTGTTTCCCAGTAGATTTATATGGGGCAATAGGGTCTTTGGGTCAGATATCCAGGGGTAACCAGAGAGCTGACCCCAGACACCTGGTTTGTTTGAGAGTTCAGGGGCACACATACACACACATGCTTACAATTACACACACCATTTTACACACACATCTGTTAGACAGAAAGCTTTAACTCTAAGTGCTGCTGCACTTAAAAATCCTAATATTCTAAATCCTAAAATTAAATTAATACAATGTCAGTGACTGTAGTACCAATTTTCTTAATAGAAATTTTAAAAAATGGACAATACAACAGTAACATTTATGGTTAGAAGAAAAACCAGAAACGCACACACATATATCAGGGTGGGGGTCAGGTGTGGGGTTAGGCTGTGAGGGTCTCTAATAGGTTCCCCTGACACATGAAGTGTCAGCATTAGAGACAGAGATGTCATCACACTCACACATTGGCACACTTAAATACAAAAACACACACTCCGCCAGGCCATAGCATATCTGTAAGTCCAGATGCAATTCCATGCAAAGACATTAGTGTAAGTTAAGAATACACGATAACTGACATTACAGAATGAAACACAAGCCCCCTATTGCATACAGGCACTGCAGGATACACCCATATGAATGCAAGTTTTATCCAAATCACCTGGTTTGTCTGTTTTTAATTCTTATATTTTACACTTTACTTGTATGTTTTTCATATCTTGAATTGTAGCAGGACAATCAGCTTTCACAAGCTGTACCATGCTTCAGTGTCTGTGTTTGTGCCAGCTTCTGTTTGTCTTTGACTGTATTGTTTTATTTAGGACTAAGTAATCAGTTTGTTTTCAGTGTGCGAATATGAGAACTTATGAATAGATATGTTGTGTCTATTTGTTTCTGTGTGTGTGTGCGCGTGTCTGTGTGTCTGAGAGAGTATGAGTGTGCCCACATGTGCATGTGTCGTTATGGATTGCCACATTGTGGACTTGACAGGATCATAATTACAAGCAGTGATGAAATCTACCAAGTGTTTTATCCCTGTGTGTGTGTGTATGTGTGTGTGTGTGTGTCTGTAATATTTGTCATCCATGGCAGCACGCTCCCTGTTAGCACACAGTGACCATGATCACACCTTCATCTTCCACTAATAGGACCACGACAGACAGATGGAGAGGAAAGGAAGATAGCTAGATTGAGCGATAGATCGAAAGATAGCAAAAAAAAAAAACATTCCCGTCTTTACTATATATTTTCTTTTAGGGCTTCCCCCATAAAGAAACTCTTTCACTTTCCTTGGTGTTCTTGTGAAAATGTATAGCACTGAGTGAGATGTATTAAGTGTGTGTCAGACACGCACCCATTCACCACATAAAGGCTTTTTTCCCTCCCTTCATTGGCTTGTGATCGAACCCTACCTGCCACTGTAGTAAAATCACCACAAGGCAGAGAGGGTCTGGAGGGGTTGGGGGGCAGAGGAGAGAAGAAGATGGAGGAAAGATGAGAGGAGTCAACAGAGAGGGGGTGAGTGAGAGGAAGAGAGAGAGACGGGAGGCGCTCAATTTGCCATCACGGGTGCAACGGGGCAGAAAGTATCCAAGAAAGAGGATGAGTATGCGTGTGTGTATGTTTGTGTGTGTGTGTGTGTGTGTGTGCGTGTGTGTATGTGTGTGTGTGCGTTAGAGAAAGAGCAAGACTGTGAGTGAGTGTTTATGCATTTATGCGTGTGCGAGTGTGTGTGTGTCTAACAAGGGAGAAAAGACAACTCATTTGAATGTCAGATACGGGGAAGCGTGGCGTGCAGGGAGGGAGGAATGAGGCGAGGAGGGATGAGAAGAATGAATATGGATTACTGGGATGAAGATTCTATTATTTTCTGCCCGTTTCTCTGATCTCTTTGTCGCAATGCTATAGGCCTCTGTGCATGTGTGCTTGAGTATGCCAGTGTGTGCGTTTGCAAGTACGAAAGAGAAAGTACAGGTCTGCGACAGAGGGACCATATTTGCTTATGTGATGTGTGGATGTTTTTGTAACCGTGCTAGTGTGAGTTAAAGCATTTGTTTGTGAAATGGACTTCAGGATCTGAGTGTATATTTGAAGTGTGTATGAGAGAGAAAGAATTCTCAAGTTTTGATGAACTGGAAACTATGAAGTTTTTTCTTTGTTTTGTGAAATCTCAACAGCATTTTGTGTCTGAGCATATACACATAATACACATTGCTGTAGTCACACAGTCACACACTCACTTAAGGCAAATTGACTAACTGAAGTAAATTAGTCTAATATTGCATTCGCAAAAATCCATCAGTGGGAGTGAAAAGTCCGGCAGGTGATCTACTGACCATTATGAATAATTAATTTCAATAATGACCAACAGTGGGACTATTGGCTTATTATGGAATACAGTTTGTTGAATCAAACTGGGTTCAAACAGCACAAAATGAATAATAATAAATAAATTAAAGAACAGATAAGAGGCACTGATATAAGGGTGAACGCTTATGTTAGAAATTGCTGGGGAGTGTGTCTGGGCCTAAGTCTCAGAAGGACCACAGGATTTAACTAGAAGAAAGTTATGTTATTAGCATTCAGACATTTTTCTAACATACTAACACAGTCCCAGTAATAGGTGCATTTTGACAGACAAAAATATGGTATGTACTAGCTCTGATAGACAGAAGTAGCAAAAGAAAGAAAGTACATGAAAGTTGCTCTGTGTGTGTCCACTGCAGTGAAAAACACACAATTTAATTGTAATCTCTGTTTAGAAATGTGACTAAAAACCTGAAACATTTCACACTGCTTTTGTCACTATAAAAAGTAACTTGGCTGCCTGCAGGGCAAGACACATCCTTGTATGTCTCTTGTATCAGAATTCTCCTTCTCTCTCCCTTTACATTAGGTTCAGTTCCATTCAGTTCTGCAGTGTTCCTCAAAATACCAGTATTACTGAGGAGCAGATATATGTGAGACTCTACTCTAAATATACATGTGAGAACTCAGTGAAAAGGTACTGCACAGAGCCTAGGTTTTTGCTCTACTCTCACAGCTTTGACACATCCACCTGTGCCAGTCAGGCACTCATTCTGTTAACATCTCCCCTGGGATTCCAAATAAATCAACGCTCCTAGCAGCAACTATCACAAGCACATCAGGAACAAATTAAAACATGCTTTTTATCTGTGCAAATTTTGTGCAATTTGTAATAAATAGTATGCCAAAAACCTTACTAAATCAATTTTGTGTCATTTATTTAATTGTTCTTCTTCCAAAATTTTGCCCTCTTAAAGGGAAGCACCTACAAATCTATAATCAGAAAGTCTAACCACAAAAATATCTGTCTTCACACTCCAGTCTCAAAACTGACACTGCACCTCTTTAGTAAATATGAACAGTAAACTCCCCATCCCATGTAAGTGAAAGTGATTATGAATCAAGTTGAAATGAAATTCATAACGATTCATTGCAGAGTGGCCTGTGGAGCCAGTTTTTATGAAATGGATAGGAATCTGTTATGATGCGTTTATGACTCCTTGCAAATGATCATGGAATGGCTACAAAAAAGATAAGAAATCTGATGAATTATTTAGGATACAAAGGGAAATTGTTATGAATTTACATATGCTACAAGTTATTGCTGCCTTGTCAGTATTCATGACATTTCATTGAGGTGTGGTTACGGAACATGAGGATGCATTTTTTAAATGTACAAAGCAATTACAACAGTCTACGATACAAAGAGTTGACTCTTCGTGAAAGTTTTAGAAATTTTAAAATCGGCACCCTGACTTCCATAACAATACGAGGGGTTTACAAAGTCTTGCAACCATTATCAATCATATTTTAATATCATAATGGAATCATTAAGATATTGCAATGTTCTCTAAAAACAACTTTGCCCTTGGACTCCAGTTGTCCCAGCTGATGCACAGACACCCCCCAACCCCACCACCCCCCACCCCCAAAAAACAAAGTAACAGTTGCTTCTGTTAGCAAGTATCGCATCTGCTCTCTAATATCCGCTGCTGTTCTTCTCACCTACTAACGTGTACGTATGCATTTCGGATAGGTAAGTGGCTAGGGCATATAATACAGGGGCACAAATTGCCAAGCGTGTCTGCTAGATCTCTGTGTCCCTCGTGATTATTTAGTTACAGAGTGTCCCACTCTAAACTTTTAGGATGTTAATATGTACCACTCTTTTGTATGAATTTATGAATGCAGAACAGGTGACATATCTATCACATTTTTTGGAACAATTCAATGTCTACATATAAGGTATAATATATATTTAATTTTATATATACATATATATATATATATATATATATACACACACACACACACACACACACACACACATATAATCTCAATCTGTTCCTCTTGTTTTCACTGCACACCAAACCCTCCACCTCGCAGCTCCTCCTCTTCCTGGCGCTCATGTTTGGCCTTATGTCAGTGTAGCAGCCTTTTCTCCTCTTTATAAATGTGTGCCAAGTGTCTAATGCATACTGCAGCAGTCTCGCAGGTCTAATGTGGACTGGCAAAAGACATGGGAATGACATGTAGTAAAGATCCAGCCGTCCAGAAACGATGACCAGCACCCACATGGTATAACCACTGGATTACTAGGTTTACACAAAATCCAAGCGTAGTAGCAGAAATTAGAGTGCATAAGTACATGATCAAACAGAAGTAACTTGAGTGCATTTGTTAAGTTAGAGCGCAGGAAATCTGTGCAACAACAGTATACTTGACTGCAGATATGAGTAAAAACAAAAAACACCTTGTTCTGAAATATTGGCAAAAAAAACGCAGTTATATTGGCCAATGAGAAGGTGAAGGTAGAATATTTGTATAAAGTATTATTTTGGTTTAAAATTAAAACATTATTGTGCTGTATATTTTATTTTAAATGAATAAAACTGGTGAAAAAATGATCCAGTTTGGGGCAAGTAAATGATGCCTTTGCAAGCTGTACGGTTAGATTTTTAGATCACCCAGAATTACAAGTGTCATTGCTCTGATTGGTGGTCTATCCAATTTTGTAAAGATTCCTTTTGGTCAGTGTCTGTTGTTAAGACCCCTTGAAAATCTAAACTTAACTAACATGTTTTTTTTTTAATATTCACATTTTCTCATTTGTCTGGTGATGCCAGGCTATTATAGTGAAATAGCTAGAAGTCAACCACTACATATGACAAACACACAGCATGGCTCATTGTCTGCCTAATGCCATCGCAATGGGGAAGCATGGTGGGGGAAGCATCAGGTCACTTTCACGCATAGGAAAACTGTTTGATGGAAGTATGAATGCAAGTAAATGCAGAAAGTTACCTGAAGAACATCTGCTCCAAAGTGCACACATGCGAGGTGTGTGGCAAAAGTTCACCTTTCAGTATGACAGCAAACCAGAACATATAGCCAAGACAAAGTTAGCCTGGAGTGGCCCAACCAAAACCAAAGTTTAAAAGCCCAATTGATATCTGTGAACAAACCTGAAAATGGCAATTAACACACACTTCAGTTTAATAGGACAAAAACTGATCACATCTGCCAGAATTATAGTATAAAGTGCCCAAAGCAGAGTTAATAAAGCTTAAAGAGGCATACCCACAAAAACTCAGAGCAGTAAGTGGCTTCTAAAAAGAAATAGTACATTTGTTTGCTATGTTATTTCAGAAGAAATTATTCTGCATCTTTTTCTCTGTCTTTTTCTGTTCATTTGCGTTTCTTCATAATATCTTTTTCCTCACACAATCTTTCCTCTGATGCATATTGTTCCTCCTTCCCCACTCTCCACATATTATCAATCTCTTTCTTTTTGTCTCTTGCTTGCTCTTTCTCTCTCTCCGGTTGAGTGGCGAGCAGACAAGGGGCGAGAGAGACAGAGCGAGGGAGAGAGAAAGATGTGAGTCTCGGCCAATTTGTCCTGACACGTAGAGATGCTCAGGTGCAAGAGAGGTGTCAAACAACTAGGAGAGAGAGCTAGACAGGTTTGTATGTAGCTGAGAGAGAGAGCGGATGTAAGGAAGAGAAAAGACAAGAATAGGAGAGCACAGAATGGGAGAGGAAAGATCTTATACATATTGTATGGTACTACACTTAAAGGAAGTTGCAGTTCAGATTTTTGGTCCAAAAACCGAATCTTAAAAGACTTGAGAGAACCATACAATTAATTATTTTTCAAAAATGGACACCAAATTTGACAATGAGGACTCAGACGAGATTCCAAATAAAAGCTTGGATAATTACATCCAACATGAACACTGGTAAAAACGAAACATTAGCAATACGTGTCAGGTTTCGAGCAGCTGCCTCTTCATGCGCTCTGTGCGCCTTTCTTATAATGCACCACATCATCAGAGCAAGCCACTTAGAGCCAGGTATTCCACTGACAAAATAAACACAACTGAACTAGCTTTTAAAAATGAGCAATTTTCAAAATGTAAATTAAAATGGCAACTTTAAGAACATTTAAAAAGACATATAATTTCCACCAAAACCCAATTATAGAAGTAGGCTGGAGTTAACCCAGTTGTGGACCCAGTTATTCATGTCATGAAACCTTTTATATTCATTCAGTGTGTTGACATTAAAGTAGTATATTTTACCACTGCAGAGATGGCACAAATTAACACACAACGCACACACCCCCAACCTATACACTGCCTGGCCAAAAAAAAAGTCGCCACCTGGATGAAATGATGCACCCATCATGCCTAGTGCCTACTGTACAAGCCTGTGGGGGCAGTGCTATGATCTGGGGTTGCTGCACTTGGTCAGGTCTAGGTTCAGCAACTGAGGTCAGCTGACTACCTGAATATACTGAATTACCTGGTTATTCCATCAATGGATTTTTTCTTCCCTGATGGCATGGGCATATTCCAAGATGACAATGCCAGGATTCATCGGGCTCAATTTGTGAAAGAGTGGTTCAGGGAGCATGAGACATCATTTTCACACATGGATTGGCCACCACAGAGTCCAGACCTTAACCCCATTGAGAATCTTTGGGATGTGCTGGAGAAGGCTTTGCGCAGCG
>VUQH01042665.1:5077-20395 GCA_015106775.1 Etroplus canarensis | reverse complement strand
TCCTCTCCCTTGCATCCTCTTCCCTCACACCAACCCTCTGCATGTCCTCCTTCACTACATCCATGAATCTTCTCTGTGGTCTTCCTCTCCTCCTCCTGCCTGGCAGCTCCATCCTCAACATACTTTGTCCAATATATCCACTATCCCTCCTCTGAACATGTCCAAACCATCTCAGCCTTGCCTCTCTGACTTTGTCTCCAAACTTCTCAACCTGAGCTGTCCCTCTGATGTACTCATTTCTAATCCTGTCCATCCTGGTCACTCCCAGGGAAAACATCTGTAATTCTGGTACCTCCAGCTCTGCCTCCTGTCTTTTTTTTGTCAGTACCATCTCCAAAACATCATAGTAGGCCCTACTACTTGTAAACCTTTCCTTTCACTGTTGCTGCTATCCTTCTGTCACAAAGCACCCCTGACACTCATCTTCACTCATTCCAATCTGCCTGCACTCTCTTCTTCACCTCTCTTGTGCTCTGTCTGTTGCAGTGCTCAAAAGAGGTGGTTGACCCGATTTATTTAAACTCATCCACCTTCACTACCTCTGGTCCTGCATCTTCACCATTCCACCTGCTTCCCTCTCATTTACATGTATTCTGTCTTGCTTCTACTGAGCTTCTTTCCTTTACTCTGTAGCGTAGTGGTTTGCACATTCACCTTACAAGCAACAGGTCCCTGGTTCAATTCTCCTCGTGGGGTGCGTCAGGAAGGGCACCTGGTGTAAAGCCTCTGCCAAAATTACCAGTGTGGATTAATCTGCTGTGGAGAATACAAGGGAGCAGCTGAAAGGTTCCCTCCAGGCTCTCCTCCACTTGCCCCTCTCACTAGAGATCACAATGTTGTCTGGCCTGAGGTCAGATTTTACAGGGTCTGTAGCTCCTGTGTTAAAAAAGGTATTATTTATAACCCTCCAGCACAGTAAAAAAAAATCAATTCACTTAAACAAGTTCAAAATGCATTTTTTTCATTTCAGGGTGGCAACGCCACGTGATCTATGTTACTAACTTCTGGATAATTTCTGAGACTGTAAAAAAGAGGAGAGTTAATAGTGAGGGCAAGAGATGGAAGCTGCAATGGTGTTCACTGAAAACCAAAACAACTGTGTTTGCATAGATTTCCAACAGAGGATTGCCGTGCATATAAATTTCAACGCACAGAGACAATATCAGGCAAAATAAGTTACTGTGCACGTCCGTGCTGAAAAAGTCAAGCAGCTCGAAGCTGACTTGACCTCACAGCAGCGGTTGGTCACACAGATCTGCGATTCAACTGAAAATACTACCAAAGCAAGCTATGAAGTGGCCAGGTTACTTGCTGAACATGGCAAACCTCATGCCTCACCAGGGAATTAGCTCATCAGTCATATTTGTCTCAGAAATATAAAGTTTCTCTAATTTTAACATATTTTCCCCTCTAACATCATTCATATTTGGGCCACAGGGATGAAATTAAATAGCAACCTACTGCTCCTTTGGAGGTGTGTACTGTACCTACCAGGTTTGGTGAAGTTTCTTGAACCCTGCAATGAGATCACAAATAAAATCACCAATCTTTATGGTGGGCACGGTGGACGCAGCACTGGCACGACCAGGTGAAAACAGAAATTATCTCCCAACTTCCATCTGGGAGATATAATAACCTATCAGCATCAGCATCAAATCAGAAGATACTACTATCTGTATCTTCGTGCTGCACAGGAGCACATTTGAACAGATTCACTCCAAAGTTCCAAATATGTGATTAAAGTAAGGAATCTGACCAAGATTTTGCATCATGAGTACACATCCAATCATCTTCCCTTCCTCCCCCTCCTGTGGAATGTCCAGTCTGTACATCCCCCTGGCAGGAACCAACAAACCTCACTGGGAAACAGAATGGAATTTATGAAATTTATATTTTTAAAAAGAATAAAGAAAAGAAGACTAAAAAAGAAAATAAAATATTTTTTTAAAAAACAGACTTCATTAGAAAGAGCAAATTAGAACATGGAAGCTAATGGAAGCAAAAGAGCTGATTGAGTTGATTAAATTACTTTAAAGGAAAGCACAAGGGTCTTGTTTAGGAATGTAGTAGAGCAGATTTAGGAATCTGGGCACAACTTGCAGGACGCAGATGCTCACATACGTGCTTGCATGCATGTGTGCTGCAACAGTGGACGGACAGGACAGGACAGACAGAAGCGACAGATGAGTGGTGCCATATCTTACTGCTCATGATCCGCTTTACTTGTTTGTGTCCCTTTCTGCCAAGCTAGAGCTACTGTGTACAAAAAGCTTCTATTGTTTTTTCATATCCATTCAGCAACTCTTTGAGAGCCTGGTGAGTGTCAGAGCAGGGATCGGGGATCAGGACACAGGAGGATTGGCACTTCTAATGGTGCCAAAAGCTGGATAAACACTCCTAAGATTTCTAGGAGATTTCTCGAGGGTTGCCATCCCAGCTAAATTTTCTAGGTCGTGCGCTATTAGGGGGAAAAACAAATCTCTAAGCAACAGCTATGATACTGGACCTGCCAGCGGATCACCTGACTAGTTGTTTTTCCCTTCCTGCCTTTTTTCCTCTGCTTCTATTTTCTTCACATATCTGCTAAAAATTTCTTCCGGATTTTCAGTTCAGTTCTGTTCGGCTTTATCCGGTTCACAACAAGAGCAATCGCTTTGTATTGTAATGTTAACACCTTGCAATATTAGAGACAGAACCCCCAAAGAGGAGACGATGCCCTATGAGGAAGCACACATACATAGCAATGGGGAAGAAGAACTCCCTCTTAACAGGGAGAGACCTCCAAGCAGATCTATGCACGGGCAGGGGCAGCCATCTGACTCGACCAGCAGGGAGGTGAGGGGGGGGGGAAAGGAGAGAGAAAAGAAAGCACTGCTTTTGCTTTTCTCTCAGTAAGGGGTTTCCAGGTAGAGATGCCTCCAGTGGGTCACAAGTTATTCATGCTTTGTTTTTGAAAAAAGAAAAGGATGGTTTTGTAGACTGGTGATTCCTTAGTTACGCGATTTGTTAAATGATTCAAGTAGGTTTGATGTTGTGCCCACTGGCTGTTGATTTCTCCAATTACAGAGACAAATGAGCGTTCAAAGCTTAATGGGGGGATTAGAAGTGGGGATGTCAGTTTCCTACATGTAGTCTATGGACAAAAGTGTTGGGCCGCACCTCTTATCACAGAATTCAGTTGTTTCATTCAATCTCACTGCCACATCAAAATGAAATAGCTAGCCGTGCAGCCTGCCTTTCAAACAGTTGTGAAAGGCAGGCTGTGAAAGAATGGGCTTTTTAAGAGCCCCAGCAACTCAGCCAGAAGTGGCCGACCATGTAAAGCTACAGAGCGGGTCGCAGAGTGTTGAGGTGCATGATCTGTAAAACTCCCCAATGCACTGCTGACTCAATAATTGCAGTTCCAAATTTTGTCTGGCATTAACATCAGCAAAACCTGAGTCCTGAGGGCATTTTCATGCCCAGGCTTTACATAACCAAGCACAATGCCAAACACCAGATGGACTAGTGTAAAGCACACTGCCACTGGGCTCTGGAGCAGTGGCAACGTGTTCTGTGGAATGACGAATCACGCTTCTCTATCTGGCAGTCTGATGGATAAGCATGGGTTTGGTGAATGCCAGGACAACATTACCTTCCTGATTGCATTGCGCCAACTATAAAGTTTGGTGGAGGGGGGATAATGCTAAGCAGTTGTTTTTCTGAGGTTCAACTGAGCCCCTTAGTTCCAGTGAAGGGAAATTTTAATGCCTCAGCTTATCAAGACATTTTGGACAATTCTATGCCTCCAACTTTGTGGGAACTGTCTGGGGAAGGCCCTTTTCCTTTTTTAGCATGACTGGGCCCCAGTGCACAAAGTATAAACGCATAGTTGAATGAGTGGGGTGTGGAAGAACTTGACTGATCCACGTAAAGCCCTGACCTCAACCCCATCCAATACTTTTGGGATGAACTAGAATGAAGTTTGTGAGCCAGGACCTCTCATCCAACACCAGTGTCTGACCTCACAAAGTCTCTTCTACATGAATGAGCAAAAATTTCCACAGAGGCACCCTAAGCGTCTGTGGAAATTTTAGAGTTATAACAGCTTCGACTCTTCCCAGAAGAGTAGAAGCTGTTATAACTATATAGCGTAGCCTGATACTCAGCCACTTTCAAGAAGTATAGCCAGAGAAAATTACGCATGCTGTTGCAAGTTCACTGTAACTTTTAAACCAAGGTAATTTTTTTCCTTATGAAAAATGTTAAAGCAGTTGCTATCCAAGATTAAAAGAAATAATATTTCTGTGTGCTTGACTGTTCAGCGTTACATCAGTAGTTGTTGAATTTGTGCACAAGGACTTACCCCAGAAATATACCTGGTTAGTGTATGTGAAGCTACTTCATTGTTTTCACGTCACCAGCAGTGTTTTACTTTGAAAAATGACCGTAATCTTTAGAACCTTATTGCTAAGAAGCTTAGTTAACCACTGGACCATCATGCCGCCAGAGCATGTAGGGACAATACGTTGTAACTGTCCACACATTTGTGAGAGTACACACAATAAGACATAATGCAATTTCCCCCCCTGGGATCAATAAAGTATTCTGATTTCAGACCCCAGGAGAAATATAATCTTCATGAAAATTGCACAAAAACATTTTTAAAATTTAAATTTAAAAAAATTCCCAGACAGCACGGCGGTTAGGTGGTTGCCTCACAGCAAGAAGTCCTGTTTTTGAATCAACTGGGTGGCCGAGGCATTTCCGTGTGGAGTTTGCACGTTCTCTCCTGCTATTCTGGTTTCTTCCCACAGTCCAAAGACATGCACAGAGTGCGATTGTCTTCTTGTGTTAACCCTACGATAGACTGCTGACCCGTCCAGGGTGTACCCTCGCCCAGTGGTAGCAGGTACAGGCTGCAGTCCCCCCCAACCATGAACTGGATAAGAAAATGGGATGGACAAAAATCCATGCGCAAGTGGCAGTGAATACCTGCCCATATGAAATATGATTTGCTTGTGAGCACGTTTTATCACACTTGTGATGAGCCCAAAAATAAAATGCTGTACTACCGAGGAGCATTTTTTTTTGCAGCATCAGTGCATCTTATTTCAATGCAGTGTTTCAAGGCCAGTCCTGGGTTTGTTTTCTAGTACCTCACGCTGACTGTCACTGTTCACCTATATTCACAGTTCTTTTGATTTCAAAGGGCAAACAGCTATAGAGCATGGTTTGGAGAAGAGTGTCCACAACTTATGCATCAATCATGACTCATTTATTTAGTAAGTGTGATCAGTTGTGTTCTAAAACAGGGTGTAAGAAGAACGCTGAGGAAAAATGGAAGGACCCTTTGGCAAATGATAGCTAGAGGTCTTACACACCATCTGTGAGAGGAAAGATGCCTCAGGATTATGTGTGTGTGTGTGTGTGTTCTTGTGTTTCTTTTTGTATTTTGGGAACCCATGTATGATAACCCTTCCATGTGAAGCTGAAAAACACTAAAAATATAGATGCACATTTAACTATTTGAAGGCCATGGGAGATCATGAGGTTTAGCGTTAACAGTGTCGTATCACTACACTGAGAGATACAGGTGGCATTAAAGGACAGCGGTAATTATGTGTAAATGTCACCGCTATCAGAAACACAGTGCAATTACAGCTGTAATAGCATTTCAGTATAGCTGACAGGCGAAGCTGAGCAGCAGCTGAGTATCCTCATTCAGTACCTGAGCGTGATCCCATTTCCATGCAGGTCACAGTTGTAAAAACAAAAAAGTGTTCTCTACTACAAATACATTTGATTTTCAATGAGTAAGAATCACAATTATGTTGTTTTTTTTCTCCGCCCACTGCTTCCTTTCAAGAGAAGGCCACACAAAGGAAAAAAAAAAAAATACAGGCACAGCTCATAAAAACAAACAAAAACAGTGTCTGTCCAGTGGTTCCTGCTGCCAAACCTACAGCCACAGTGATACTACAGCAGCACAGCCAGTGGTCTGCATTTTTTTTTTTGTGTGTGAAGGATGGTTAGAGATGTGACAGACAAGACGGATTCTCATTCTGGTAACTCTACATTTTTGTAGCAACCACGGGCCACTGTTAGTGGAGCTGACCATTTGGGAGAAAAATGTCAAGAATTCTCCTCAAATACCAAGAGAATAAGGAACACACTGACATCTGAGATTTAAGATGCTCTTTCAGCTGATATTCACTGCAGTTAATATAAGATAAATCTACATACAGTTAAACTTGTGACTGGTGCACCATAAATATCCATCCATCCATCCATCCATCTTCTACTGCTGATCCAGGTCATCCAGCTGTTCCGGGATGATGCCACTTGGTTCCCAAGCCAACCGAAAGATGTAGTCTCCCCAGCATGATCTCACCTCGGAAGACCCCAGGAGGCATTCTGGTCAGATGCCCAAACAATTCTACTCCAAGTCCCCCCCAAATGGTCTAGCTTTCACCCTATCTCTAAGAAGGCTCCCAGATGCCCTTTGGCGAAATCTCAGTTACCACTTGTATCCATGATCTTATTCTTTCAGTCACTACTCACATTTTTGTGATCACTGACTGGTGAGTTGGCAGCTTCTCTTTCACCCTGAGCTCTTTCTTCACCGCAACGAGCTAGCAGAGCGTCATCACTGCTGATGGTGCACCAGTTCATTCGGCCTCACTTTTGAACAAGGCCTTGAAATACTTAAACTCCTCAAATTGGGGTAGCAACTTGTTACCAACCCGGTGTGGGCACGTCACCTTTCTCCAACTCAGAACCTCAGACTTGGCGGTGCTAATTCACTTTGTAACCACTTTTTCACACTTGGCTACAAACAGTCCCACTGGAAGCTGGATTTCATGGCTCGATGAATTCAACAGAGCCACATCATATGGGAAAGGTAGAGACAGGATCCTGAGACCTCCTGACCTGACACCCTCCACTCCTGGGCTGCACCAAGAAATTGAAAAATTTTGAACAGAATTGGTGACAAATGGTAGCCTTGATGGAGTCCAGAACCTACCAGGAACTCTGACTCATTGCAAGGAATCTAAACCACTACAGTTGTAAAGGGACCGTATAGCCCACAACAGTGGGTTTGATACCCCATACTCCTGACGCACCCACTCTGTACAGGACACCCTGAGGAACACAGTCAAATGCTTTGTCCAAATTAACAAAACATGTCAGCTGGTTGAGAGCATAAATCAGAATCAGAATACTTTATTAATCCCCGGGGGGAAATTACTTTTGTTGCAGACACTCGCTTAAGTATACTTTAAGTATGAATATGAAATATAAACATAAATATATGTACATATATCCAGATATACAATGTGCTAAACAGTTGGATATACAGAACATTGAATATAAGTATGAGTATGAAGTCTGGTAAATCTGCATAAATATAAATACTGTAAATAATTAAATAGAAATATATATATATATATAAACCCAATGCATAGTGTGATAGAATTAGGACAGTTGCAAGTTATATGCTAAAGTATATGATTCTGACACAAATTCAAATTTTCTGAAGCAGGATAACTACTGAAACTGAATATAAAAAACTTTGAAAGTTGACAAGATACCACTCTTACCTAAGTACAGTAAATATGGAGCTGTAACAAACAACCCCTCAGCTCAACTTTGTACAGTTAGCACAAATGCTAAAAAAAATTGAAGGGAAGCCAGCATGGCTAAAGTTAGCCTGGCTTGTCAAAGGTCCTGCACGCCAGTGCCTATATAAACCTATGTGATTACCACATTTTTTCTTTTCATTGTTTACATTGTCTGTGCAAAAGGTGTAACAAGTTACATATCTTCTATATTTTCTTGCTTGTGTCCAATAACTTTAAAGTCGCAGCAGTCTTCTGGCAATATAATGGGGATAGCCTGATTCTGGAAAGGATCACTGCCACAACTCTGAAGTGTGAAACTGCAAATTTAATCCATAATTGCATTATGTTAGGTGTTATCTTTGGACAAAGCCAGACTAGCTATTAAAGTGTTACAGTAACAGTACAGTAGATATTATCACAAGCATGCTCAGTAAAGTTAAATTCTGCTGTGATTAGTGACAGTAATGCAGAATTGCCTCTTAGGTGGCCTGTCCAGAGTTTCATATTTGCTTTTATAGGTTTGTTTATGATCTCTGTGTTTTACCATAGATAAGATAAAAGATAGATATAGCATCTGGGTCTGAAAAGTGAAGCTTTTTTAATGGTTACCAGGGGGCATGCTCTGTGACCTCAACAAGCGCTTTCTTTATGCTTTTATGAGCCTAATCGCTAATCCAGGTCATGTTAAAAAGCCACAGCATTATGTGTATTTTGAATTACTGGCTAACATTTTGTAATTAAGAAGTCAGTAGCCAATGAGTGTGTCTCGTCTTCAGTTGCTCCGTCAGATCCACTTTTCACTTGTCACATCCAGTTTCAAAATATGCAGATGGTAACAGCTAAAATGCTCACCTTGAGTTTTCATAACACTCCATTCATCGATGACTGCTGTCAAAGTCGCTATGTCCATCTTTTATACTAGCTATGATTTTTACACACATTCTGAAGTATTGAACTAACCTGACAGCTACATGTGCTTTCAATGAAGCCAGATCAGACATTAGCCAGCCTTTAACCTGACAGCTAGTATCAAGTCTTTGTGACGATGGATTAGTGTCTGGTTTGTTTACTGCTAGCAAGTGGGCATCATGCGTTGTGCCTCCTGTACGCGCTATCCAAGCTGTTCTGCGACCTAAACCAAACACCGTGTTTCTGGCAGTGCAAACGAAGAACCTCGACTTCTTCAGTGTGCTACATCTGAGAAAGGTCAAGTGAGGAAACGTATCTCATCCAAATTTTTGAAAACATCTCCAAAGTTGATGTGTGAAAAGCAGCTTCTGAACTGGTGACAGCCTTTTGAAGAGATATATGATATGACCTCTGAAGTCGCAAACCACACCTCATGCAAATTTCTTCAAACTTGGAAGTGCATTCGTCCGCTAATACATCTAGTCTACAGATGATTGAAGAAAGCGCTGTTAAGGAATGCAAAGAACTCACACATACAGATTCCTTCATTTAAAAACGAGCTTATCTTTTTCACCTGCTTACCATCTCTCTTAGATCTCCAGTCTGTGAAACAGTACATATTTGTTCTACTCACAGTGCAAAGTATTATCCAAGTATTTTGCGGTACAACCTTAAATCTTAAATCTGAGTTTATATAAAGTTCAACAAAGAGGTCCCAGATGTTTGATTTCAAAGAAAGAGAAACCCCTGGGGCTTGCTTTACAGAATTTTTGTTGCATTTGGTCTTCAGAAACATTCAAATGTCAGGGCAAGAATATTCAAAGAAGAGAAAAGGCAAAAAAACAAGCTAAAAGCCTAATTATCTATACCAGTCAGATGATCTTTGAAAGCAGCACATATCCAGGGGGTAAACTGGTGGTGAAGCATGCCTTTCAATGCTGAACATGACACACATTTTGGAGATGAACAGCTTCTCTTAGATAGGTCTCAGCTCCCTGATTTGACCCGGCGTTGAACGAATTTCTTAACAGATACAACTGGAGCCACCTCACAGCAAACAAGCTGGTAAAGCGGTCAACAAAATTTTGGCCCTCTGACTGATTTAGATGTTTGTCATGTCTAAAGATGTTGGATGAGTCAAGTATTTTGCTGCCATAAAGTGTGACTGGTACTGTTTATATCTTTGTGAACCAGCTCTGAGAAGCATATGGCAGTAAGTGAGTAGTCTGTTTTGTATGTGACACTGATAAAAACCACAGGACCAAACCTACTTCATTCCACAAGTTCAAGAGCCAGGAAGCAAAGGATAAGAAAAAATTACACAAAACAGCCAAAGTGTGGGAGGTGACACATTGCGAATTTTGTGGAAAAGACGACAAAACCCTCCGAAACTTCCAAGGGCATACTGCAATAAAAAAGTTACATTGTTCATAGAATTGGATCAGTCCCAGAATGTATCTTGTAGCAGTTAAAGCTATCTGTAATCACAGGAAGAATAACAACAGATAATGTGACCCTGAAATTGTCCTGATCGCAACATTATGAAGTCAGTCTGTCTGACTTCATAATCTGCCTCTGGGGGCAATATTCATTTTTTTGTCAGGCCGTTTGGTGTTGCTAGCAGCTATCTGGGCTAAGACTTCTGTTTCAACCCAGTTATCATTAAAATAGAAGAATTAGACTGTCATCAAACAATAGCTGCGTGTCTCAGGAACGCATTTCTGTAGATGCCACACACCTTTCTTTGCTTTCCACATGGACAAACCAAATCATGCTGGCTCGAGCATGACTGGACACTACAAAGTGAATCAGGAAAGGTAGCAGGGGCTCAGTGGTTAGCACTGTTGTCTCAGGTTTTCTCCAGGAGTTTTGGTTTCTCACACCAGTTAAAAACATGCAGATTAACCTGGCCTATCTTGGCCATGGCCACTCTTGCAGAAGACATTCTTATTCTGCACGATGTTTGCAATAACCTAGGCTCATGTGAAAAATAAAGGGCTCTATGCAGTCCTGTGAAAAACTACAAGCTATTGAACTATAATTCACTAACTTGTAGAACCAACTTTAGCAGCAGTAAGTTGAAGTAATTGTTTCCTGTATGACTTAATCCATGTCTCACAGCACTGCTGCAGAATTTTAGCCCACTGTTCTTTACAGTGTTGCTTCATTGAGGTTTGCAGGCATTAATTTATGCATAGCTGTCTTAAAGGCCAGTGAGTCACAGCTTTTAATTGGGTTGAGGTCTGGAAGTTGATTGGGCCATTGCATCACCTTGATTTTTTTTGTTGTAAATTTGCTGGTGTGCTTGGGATCACTGTTTGGTGCATAACCTAATTCTGGCCAAGCTTTAGCTGTGGTAGAGCTGGCCTCACATTTGACTCTAGAATACTTTGGTAAACAGAGGAGTGCATGATGGACTCAATGACTGCAAGGTGCCCTGATCCTGTGGCTGCAAAACAAGCCCAAATCATCCCCCCTACATCACTGTGCTCGACAGTTGGTATGAGGTGTTTGGTTTTGGCTGAACATGGTGCTTTGCTTTATGGCTAAACAACCTCACTTTGGTCTTGTCTGGCCAAAGGACATTGTTCCCGAAGTTTTGTGCCTTGTTCAGATGCAACTTTATAAACTCAAGCCATACTGCAATGCTTTTTTTATACAGAGAAGTGACTTTCTTCTGAAAACCCTTCAAAACAAGCCATACTGGTTCAGGCTTCTTCTAAAGGGCTGTCATGAACTTTAACATTTATTATCCTGCAGAGTCTGAGATGTTGCTCTTGGGGTTTTTTGCAGTTCTGAGTATAACCTCGGGGTAAATTTGCTGAGATGTCCACTCCTAGGAAGATTGTGGCACTGTGTTAACATGCACCTTAGTACTAAGCTATTATTAGAGCTGTTCTCACACTGGACTAAATGGTTAAGGTATTGAAAGACTTTGTACTAGGAAGCTGGCAGGTGAAAGAATGCTTATTGTCCTCAATCTTACTTCTCTGTCCCTTTAAAGACAGGTCAAATGGACTATGTATGCTTACAAAAACCTTTTACAGTTCAAGTAGCGTTTCCTGTGTCCTTCTGCATAGAGTGCGTATCAAAAGTTTAAAGGTTCTTTCAAAGCTGTAAAATCACAGTGAATTGAAAGTCCTAGAGTCAGAGCTCTTAGGGAATCACAGCAAAGGTTTTATCGTGAAAGCAATTTCACATATTTAAATTTTTAATTTAGTTATTTTCACTATTTTACTAATTTGACTTGACTTTTTTTTTTTAACAAAGGACTTTATGTTTTTGATTTCTTGTGTGCCATCAACAGCAGTTTGAATTCATCTTCTTCTTCCAGTCAAGTGGAAAAAGCATAAATGCACTCAACCGAACGGTGCTGCCCAAATGTCCTTGTTCCTTGTGCAGCGCTCCGACTCGAGGTCCGTGACACACATTGGTCTTATTCAAATTGTACATCAATCAGCTGGATTCAGTGGCTAGGTAAAAGGCATAAGAGTGTAGCGCTGAGAGCTCTTGTAGGACTTCAATGCTACAACGAAAAAACTGGGTCACTGGGAAAGAGAGCACAGCTATGGAAACCCCACTGTCTCCATGGCTACTGCAGTGTTGACACAGCTATTACCTTCTCATCTCAGCAAATACACCATGATAGAAAAGCAGTATGTTGTATTGTATGCAGGATGGATCATAAAATACTCTTAAAGCGTGGCTAATTCAGCGATACTGTCACCATTCAGTATGCTATCCTTTTTGAAATATTGGTGAAGAAGTCTGGATCAGGTTGATATGCAGCAGAACTTTATATTTAATACAGTTCTGTGAAGTGAATTGTGAAATTAACTTTGATGTGAGAAGTTACATACAGGTTTCTTGATTTCTTTTGTAAACAATAGCTGTTCAAGTGACTTTGCACAAGAGCCTTTCACCGAGTGATTAAAAAGTCACACCACTATATTTAAAATAAATTTAAAGCTTACTCTGGAGGCGGTTTGTCCATCTGCCTGTCCAGCCCTTCATTCATCCATTTTCTTCCTCTGATCTTTTGTGGTAGCAGGCTTAGCACAGTTTCCAGATGTCCTGGAAGGGCCTCAGGATCCTGCCAGATGAGATGCATAATCTCTCCAACCTTTTCTGGATCTACTCCCAGGTCTGTTCCCAGCTGAGTATACCCTGAAAACCTCCAAGGGGAGCCCAGGAGACATCCTGATTAGATCCCCGACCAACCTCGGCTGGCTCCTTTCAGTGTGTGAAGGATCAGTAGCTCAACTTCAAGCTTCGGCCAAATGTCTGAGATCTTTTCCCATCTTTAAGGCTGAGCCCAGCCACTCCACCACTGTGCATGAAGCTCATTTCAGCCGCTTGTATCCATTAACTCAGTCTTTCACCCACTACCAAGATCTGTTGACTGTAGGTAAAGCCTGGAAGATAAACGCTATGCCTTTCAGCTCAGTCCTCACTTCAACACAGTGGTCTAGTATAACGCCCGCATTGCTGTTTTTGTTGCAACTACTCTCTGGTCCATCTTAAAGGGTCATACCTCTGTCATCAATATGAGATGCCAGAGAAATATTGGTTGAGATTATGGGACAATTGTTGCTAGAATATAGAAAAATAATAATAATAACTATTTAGAAAAAAGTAAAGCTGCCTTAGGGAAAGTGTAGAATTTGGTGATTTAAAGACTAGACATGGGTAGGTACACACATGGAAGAGACGAGCAGTGCTGAGACGACCAGAGACCATGGAATGTCAATAGAAGAAACCAAAGAAAAACAAAACCATTGGCTATGTGAGGTGGGTAGGTAAAGTAATCTCAGCTTTGCAACAGTGGAAATCAAGCAACTAACAGGGGCAAAGGATACTACTAACTATCATATGGCAAGATGTGAAAAATATGCACAAAGGGGTACCTATGCAATCACCAGCAACCAATTGTCAGATAAAAAGAAGTGAGCGTGTGGGTGAGCTTTAGGGTCTCTTTAGTGTGAATGTATTGTATCGTATTCTGTTTGGGAGAGGCTATAAAAAGGGCATAAAAGCTAGCAGTATCAAAATCTGGAAATAAAGCACCCATCAGGCTATTATGTTAATCTTACTTGACTGTTACTTTTTCATAAAAGGGCTTCTGTGCAGTGTTTCCTCAGAAATTTGTGTGCTCACCTCGTACACCTCCTCAAGCCTCAACCTTTTCCTGACCATAATCGAGTATTTTTTTTAACTTAAATTTAACTTAAATTTAGCCGAGTAGTTTTTAGCACCAAAAAAACCTAAAAGTGTGTGTGTATATATATATATATATATATATATATATATATATATATATATATAGGAAATGTTCTTAGTTTTCGTCTTTATCAGTTGGCTTACATTTGGTCAGTCTGTCTGATGAGGCTTTGGTGTATCTGTTTATTGAGACTCAGCATGTCTACATGATTGTGACTCATCTGCCTTCACAAAGTGCCGTGTTTGTTTTGTAATTTCTGACCTGAACACCTTAAAAACCCTGGCAAATACCATCCATATTGTCATAATCAAGAACGCTAAAACTAACACCATAACTAATAAAAACTAAACTTAACATTTTCAAAAATAAAAACTAAACTGAAGCTAGCAAGCCCACTGTGGAAACTAACTGAAACTGAACTGAATTCAAAACGAAAACTCAAAATGAAATAAAAATAAAAACTGATTAGAAAATACAAGACCATAATAACTCTGGATTAAACATATCCAGAAGTCAGAATATATGAGCCTCTGTTGCATCAAGCTTGGTCATTCTTGTTTTTGCAGTATTTTTAAAGTCTGCTCAATAATAAAACAGATTTCCAAATATAAATACATTCAAATGGCTTGCGAATCTCCTTGGAGACTTTTGTTTTCCTGTATCTACCACAGTCTATCATTAAGTGTTTGTGATATACATCGCTCAGACTGCTGGAAAGATTGTCTTCTTGCGTGGCTATCATTTAATTGGTCCCCGGCAGAGGAAGATATAGCTCTGGTTTCCACATAAACACAATCTATTATGCAAGCATGCACACAAGTGTAGGCACACATGCAGTACACACTCAGGATTAAAATCTAATTTTTCCCTTCGTTAGTGGCAGAAGGGGGTGTGACATGGACAACTTTGTCACACAGTGATGTCCACCCCCTGATCTCTGACTAAGCGACAGTGGGGTTGCTGTGTGTGTGTGTGTGTGTGTGTGTGTGTGTGTGTGTGTGTGTGTGTGCGCGTGTGTGTGTGTTGAAGCAGATGAGATGTGTGCACACGTGTACATGGTAAAACGGCGCACAGGAGGGAAGCAGACAGCAGTACATGCTCACACTGAGCTGAAAGAACAGGTTGTCATATACATTTTATTGCTTATTTTTGGTAAAATGTCAGGTGTTATTACTGGTTGTGGGAGTTTTGGAAAAAGGATTGTATTAACGAATCATTTTTATATATATATATATATATATATATATATATAAACTCACAGAAAAAAGATCCCTTCATTCTTTAAAATGACTGAGATATAACTTTTTCTTTTCCACCTTTACTATGGCTGGCTCTGCAGTATGGTTATGAAAAAATTGATTCCCTGATACCTTACCCATTTGCACATTACCTTCAGCCTGACCCCAGTTTTCTTCTGCATCTGTAAGCCCCACTCACTCACAAATTCTCTTGCTACAGTGGAATGAGAGAGCATGAGTTCATACTGCTGAAGTGTGTGTGTGTGTGTGTGTGTGTGTGTGTGTTGTTTGGCAGGCGAGGAAAATCTAGTGCTTTTTTTTTTTTTTTTTCAAAAAACGGGGGGGG
>VUQH01042664.1:0-10544 GCA_015106775.1 Etroplus canarensis | reverse complement strand
CGTGCGTGTAAATGTGTGGAGCCGCTTTAGCAAAAAAGAAAACAGAGGAGAAAACACAGAGAGGAGATAAGCCCTTAAAAGCTGATGGTAGAGCAGCTGAGAGACAACTGAGCCCTCAAAATCTTCAGTATACTAAAGGAAACACAACTTCAGCAAGTGACGAGGCTATTTCTAAAATCCGGGCACTGAACTGTTGTGTGTTTTAAGTGCACAAGATGTGTGTGTGTGTGTGAGTCTGTCATCTTGATGTGCAAATCCAAATGTCACCTTGTGGTTTTAAATGGTGTGATTAGCATGCCAGTTGTTCACAAAGAGAGCAAATCACAGAAAATGTACACCCTGGTGACACACATCACCGCCAAATCTATACAAATAATTTGTTTACCAACATACCAAAATAGCTTACTTTTTTAGTCTGCAAAATAAAAAAAATAAATATATGTAGAAATGTAGGTCACAGAGCTGCTTTAGTCTTTGTGCCAATGTTGTCTCAAAGGTATCTCATTTATAGTGTGGGAGAATATTTTCCCAGCAGATATATAACTGGGAGCTTTGCATTTGTTTCTGTATTTGTTGAGGCAGCAAAATTATTTGCATATGAATGAAAGTGGAGCAACAATACCATTTTTGTTTTTACAACACTTCTGATTTTAGGAAATTAAAGTCTTTTTCAATAAACTATTATAATTAACTGCAGTATGTTTTGGATTCATGAGGCCATGCTACAAATTTAAATTTATAGAAGTGTGTGGAAATAAGTCTCCTTTTTCTTGTTTTGGTTTTTGGTGACGTGCAGTTTTTTTTTTTTCGTCCCAAAATTGAAGAAGAAGTCCCAAAATAGCATTTACTGTACTACACATACAGTATATGCATTACAAATACGATGCAATATGTAGCAAAACTCAACAATTTCACATATGAAAGTACAATGAAACATCACACAGGCAATCAGTGCACAGATTTAAAGAGGTAACAAAACATAGAGTAATATTAAGTGTTCGGCTGAACTGAACAAAAAAATGCAAATTGTAGTAGATGAACTCATGATTTGTGGTCATCAGACTTTTACAACACTATGACTATTTTCACTTGCCTTATCTTTATATATATAAAACAGAGTGTCTGCAATAAAGGCAATTCTCCCCTGAGATTAATAAAGGATGATTATGATTATGACTCTTCTTCCTGTGTCTGCTTCTGGTCAGGCTAGTTGACCTCATCCGTATTGTCTGCGATGTTCTCCCTGGCCAAGCAGTGGTGGAAAAAAATTACCTGGTATGGTGGATCCATCCCTGGCATTTGTCTGCATGGATTTCATGATTAGCAGTGCTACACCAGAGCAGTCCAGTGGAAACTTACATTATCCCTGTCTGATGAAGTTCTGGTGTATGACAATTACTGTAGAGATTACTGTATAACTTTTCAAGTGGTTACTTAGCTTTTTTCTTCTCTAACTGAGAACAGAGGCTGCTGTGAAGAAGCTTGAATTAGGCTGGACTTGCTGCTCAGATTCAGTCATGGTTAGGCCACGACTACCAGAGTTGCTTGCATTTCATTGGAAGTGTTGGCTCGCACTTGCCTTCCTCTTCCCAGTCATCCTGGATGGCTTCTGCTGCCTCCTCACGCTTCATGCATTCACTGGGTTCTTGCTGCTTCATCTTCTTGCCGAACACCTGTATAAGTCACTCGAGGCCTCTCATATTCTGACACGTTTTTGACTTTTGCACAGGTGCGACATGAGTGAGCCTAATCGTAATCAGGGAGCTGCGTTTTGAAGGCCAGGTTAACAAAGTGTGACAAATGAAAGCATTTGTGTTCAGAGACCTGCAAAACTGTGATTTAAAATGATATTTAAGTCAGACTGATGGAATTTGACTTAGATTTTAGCAGGATGGCAATTTCCATTTTGTGTGTGTGTGTGTGTGTGTATATATAAAATGGAGAAAATCTGTAAACGTTTCTAAGGGCCAGCAGAGGGCGAATTGTCTGGTTGCAAGAAGAAGAGTAGTTATGTAGAAGTCCATGAGAAAATGAGCCTCACTTATGACCTAAGAGTTCATGATATCACCCCCTTGTTCACTGAATAGAACAAAACATGGTCCCAATTAGAGTGAAAAAGGATCATAAGGTAGAGCATCTTTTTGGACGAGCCTACCACTACCTTATGAGTGCGCATTGTCACCTGTTTTCACATTCAGATCCATCCCTCTCTTATAAGTGAGTCTGTTTCAGAAGACCAAGACAAGCCAGTGGAGTGGTTTGGAAAGAAAGTCAGAGAGGCAAAGCTGAGATGGTCTGGACATGTTCAGAGGAGGGATAGTGGATATATTGGAAAAAGGATGTTGAGGATGGAGCTGCCGGGCAGGAGGAGAAGAGGAAGACCACAGAGAAGATTCATGGATGTGGTGAAGGAGGACACGAGGGAAGATAATCCAAGGGATAGGGTGAGATGGAGGCAGATGATCCACTGTGGTGACCTCTAACCTCTAATTAGCTAACTGTTAACATTTCTTTCAAATATCAACACTGGGTCTAACAACTTTTCTTGTACAAATCCAGCTTCACATTTGTTGCCACATGGGAGACTGAGAGCCTCGGGCAGTGCTGATTTTTTTTTTTCCACAATCAATTATTAATTTCCACAATTGAATATCTGCACACATAGTGCTCCTCACACCGTGGCAGAGAAGAAAAGGGGATTACTTTTTGAGGAACTGTTTTCATCCCATGGCATCAAAAAGTGCCGGCGTGGCAGAGATAAAGAAAAAGTGTCCTTTTCTGCAAGAGATAACAGTCCTTCTTTAAATAGCTACAAAGTAGCAGTTAGTCACAAAAGACATCTGACAAAACAGCAGTAGCTGATGCCTTTGGAACAAGGTTGGGGTTTTGTGAGGAAGCTAAGAACAGGCCCTTTATAGAGTCATTCTAGCAGTACCTAAGAAAGGACAAACTAAATAAACATGAAAAAAAATAGTCTGTCAAAATTTGTCAAATTTGCCTGCCGGCAAAAACTATTTTTAATGATAATAATAAATAATAAGTGTTTAGGCTTCTTAATGCATGCCTGCCTGTCTTCTTTGGGGACTGAGCTGTCAACCCCTGTTTTAATTTCAGGACAAACCTTCCTGACATAATCAAATCCCATAATTATCTCAGAGCATGAGGCTTTTTGGAGGCATTCAGATCTTTATAGCAGCACCTTTTTATGTTGTCCCAGTTTCAGTCTTATTTGACCATCTTGTTACCAAACATTGTAATGGTTTTTTTTTTTATTTTTAAAATTACATTTTATTTCTCTTTAATTAATTGATTTTTGCAGTAATTTGGTTTAGGAATTCACATGCATGCATATAGCAACAGATGATAAAATGTAACAATGCTATAACATTTCACTGACTGGAAAAGTCAGTATAGGTGGAAGGAATTTAAATCCCTGAGGCCCCAGTCATAAAGGCCTAGAGACTGGTCAGCGACCCCCCTGGTGACCCAAAAATCCCTCTGACCTCCAGCACCCACTAAATGATGGATATTCAAATTTTCATTCTCTAGGTGGTTGTTCCCAGATCAGTTGAGAAACACTTGCTGTGGCTTGCAAACCACTACCCAGCTGTTTGCAGTAGACCATGTGTATGGTGCAGAACCCTCCCCAGATAAAGTTGTGAAGATGATCCCGTACTTATATATATAGTATATGCACACTTATATGCTATATACTTATATAGCAGCTATATAGGCTACTCTAACAGGCTTCTATGTAATTATTTAAAAAAACAAGAACTTAGTTGTAATGTTTAAGGGTACTGCGCATCAATAGAAATTGTCAAAACTTAATTTTTGACCATTAATACCTCAAAGCTCCTTAGAGTTCTGGTCCAACTGCTCCTCCTATCTTTGAAGTTCCATGTTGTCCAGTCTTTGAAGAGGGGGTGGGGGTTAGGGGTGAACCAAAATCAGAGCGCTGCATCTGGCTCCACCCGGCTCCCGTTAGCTGGGACCCTGCAACTCCAGCAGCTCTTCTGTCTCTGGCTCTACAGACACAACGTTGCAGCCAACACCTCTGAGCAAACTGGTGGAGGCACTCAGCTCCAATTTGTCTGTGGCATTCTCCCAGCAGTTAGTGAGGTTTTTGGCGCAGCACTGTATACCTTGGCAAAAAATTTCACCTAGTGACAGACAGCAAGCTTCAGCAAACACTCGCCAGCAGACTGGGGAATATGCATTTTTCCCTGGTCACCTGTGGTTGCCAAGGTATTGCCAATCAGTTTCTGAGTCTATGTGGCTGGGGCCTAACATGTTAATATGACAACTGCCATTGTAATTAAGTGCGGGGGTGGTGGTGTAATGGTTAAGGTGCCGGGCTCATGATCGAGAGGTCGTGAGTTCAAATCCTGGTCAGAACCCCACTGTACCAAGACCCTTAGGCAATGTCCCAACTGCAAGTGTTCTTCTGTCCACCCAGCAGTAAAAAATGGGTACCAGTAAAGTACTGGGAAGGTAACCTGTGATTCACTAGTTTCCCATCCAGGAGGAGTCCAACCCTGAAGTCACTTCACGTTTTGGAAACCAGGGAGAAGCTCCAGCCTGATGAGCCTTGAAGGCTTGGGTGTGAAAGCCCAACAAGCTCTACCTTACTTTACATTCTGTATTTAAGAAGGGTAGATCATTGTGAAGACCAGAGAGCTGTTAATGGGGGAAATGTTTGCCATTCTGAAGCTGAAAAAGTGTAAATCCATGAGATGTATTTCAAAAACCTCGGACAAAGCTACTATCACAATTTGGAATGTCCTGAAAAAGAAGGAAACGGACAACAGACATCCAAAAAAAATTTCTTTTGAAGCAACAACAACTGATGACAAATGGTGAGCCCTTTAAAGCAAACCCAGGAAGTGACAGTCTGTAACATCCTGAACAACCTCCACAGAGCAGTGGTAGGAATATCATAGTGATAGGAGTGGACTGTGATATTTCTAAGTCTAAGGAGACTTAAAGAACCACAATATAAAGGGCATGCTGCAAGATGCAAACTGCTCATCAGTGGTAACAATCATAAAACCAGACTGGAATTTCCAAACAATTACATAAATCAGTCACAATAATTCTGGAACAAAGTTTTATGGACTGATGAGTTGAACCTCTACCAAAGTGATGGAAAGACCAAAATATGTAGAAAGAAGGAATATGCTTATGATCCTAAACATACAAGCTCATCTGTGAGGTATGGTGGAGGTAGTATCATGGCTTGGGTTTGCATGGCTCCCCCTGGAACAGGCTCAATCATTTTTATTGATTTTTTAAAAATCTGTCCTGTCAAGCAACTTTGCATGTAACATGCTGATCTCAATGCCTTCTTGTGCCAAACAGATCTGCTCTGACAAGTGGAGCTCAACAAGCTCCCCTTGCATAATTTCTAACATGCTTTATTATTAAATTTTAAAAATCCCAATAGAAATAAAAGTAAGATAAAAAGGATTTTAAAGGCGGCTAATAATTGAAAGACAAATGAGAAGTGATACAAAATAATTGCAGCAAATGTGTGTACAGTGACAGCCAGTGGCTAATGTTAGTGTATGTCTGTGAGTGGGTAAGTGTGAGAGCTGGTGTGCACACGCCTGTCATCGAATTTATCAAATAATAATAATGAGTGTGGAAAGGTGCAACTCCATCAATCAGACACAAGTGGCCTGCAGGAAGCGTCCCAGAACACCACAGCCCCCACAGAACATCAGAAACCAAGTGCTGCACGCCCCTAGGACAGCCATGTACCCTACTCCAAGAAAGGAGGACAGAGGACCCCAGAAAGCACCGTGGTGGCCAAGGGGCAACAGCCCCGGAGAGCCAAAGCCATGACCAATCAGGCCAGTCAGAAACCAGCCACCCCAAGTATGAGCAGACCAAAGGCCACAGGGCCCTGTGGGAATATAAATTCTGCTCAGCCCTCCCCTAAGGGATAAATACAGTAAACAAAGTAGGAAGCAGAGTGGAAAACAGAGTGGTGCCCGGGGGTCTGGGGATCCAGGGTCCCAAGCCCTGGACTGTAACACACGCCTGGAAAAGGGGCAGCCGCACCCCTCTGGCCAGAATGGGCAGCTGCCAACCTCAGAGCGCTGAACAGGCCCATGGCACCCCCAAAGAGGTGATGCCCTGTTGTATGGTCACTAGGAATCTCCCCCGGCAGGAGCAGCTACTAAACCAGAGCCAGAAGTGCCCCAGGGACAGGGGCAACACTGTGCCCCTGCTTGGGCAAGAGCGGGAGACAGGGGTGTGTAATGGAGTCGCAGTCGCTGTGGAGTTTTATTTTAATTTATTACATTCATTTGCAAGTTCCTTTGGGAAGATCCCATCTAATATCGTTAGTCTCCATTCGTCATGGTTATGTGGGCTTTTTTTGCAGCTCTTTTGTCTTCATCACTTCCATTTTCCTATGCTGTGAGAAATCTCATTCCAAGCTTCATTGTCTCTGCTCTGGTTCATAGAATTATCTCCCTGTGTTCTCCAATCCAACCAGCCTCTGTTCAAAAATGTACCTTTCGGCTGCTCCCTTGTATTCTCTAGTAAGGGGTCGCCACAACGGATTAATCCGCATTGGTAATTTGGCAGATGTTTTATGCCGGATGCCCTTCCAGCCTCTGCTCACTGTTTTTTTTTATTCACTGTGTCACTTTGCCTTTCACAACTCTCTATTAATGCATCCCACAACCTATCTATAGTTACTAGAGCATCCAGGACATCTCCCTCAGCTTCACCATCTACTCTTTATAACGAATCATCACAGAACAGAGCCCCAATGAAGTTAGGAGATAAAGAATGAATCTCCTGTGGTGTAGATGCTGAAAGCAGATGCCTTTCATGACCATCTATCATGCATTCCTCTTCTTCCCTAAACTAACCTATTCTAGACTGCACAGAACATCTCTTTAAACCTTCCTCTGTTCCACCACCAGCATCTACACTCCAGGAGATTCAGCCACTATCCCCTACCTTCCTTTGGGGCTCCATTCTATGATTTTTCTTTTTAAAGTAAAACTGCCAAAAACAAAATATCGAATGCCCATGTTTTCGCAGTAAATTTCCTCCTTTCTAAGACAAACGATCTGGATGACTGTGTTTTGCGTTATCTGAATGCCAATCCCAAGAGAATAAGAATCAGTTGGCCCACTGTTAGAAGTGTCCTTGGAATACTGTGTGAATGAATAAACTGTGTCCTACCATCAACTGACGGTCACAATCAACATTCTAAGCGATGAAAGACAACATCTCTCAGAATGGCATTTACTGTTTTTTAACTTCTGCAGGCATTCAGCATCATCAGGCTGGCTCTACTGGGTGAGAAGCCGAGAGCGATGCGGGTGGAATACCTCCCTTGTGGCATGGATTATTAACTACCTGACTGGCAGACCGCAGTATGTGAGGCTGCAGCAGTGTTTGTCGGACAATGTGGTCAGTAACACTGGAGACCCACCTCAGACTTTAGCTACTGCACAGAGACTTGCCACCTTTGGAAGTTTTCTGATGACTCTGCAGTAGTGGGGTGTATCAGAGAGGGTGATGAAGTACCTTGGTGGTAGCCAGTGCCATCCTCTATGCTGCAGTGTGCTGGGCCAGAAGACTGAGGGTAGAGGACACCAACAGACTCAACAAACTGAGCCACAAGGCCAGCAACGTTGTGGGTGAGGAGCTTGATTCTCTGACAGTGGTGTCAGAAAGGAGGACGCTGTCCAAGTTAAGGAAAATATTGGACAATCCTTCACATCCTCTCCGTGACGTGCTGGGCAGGCACGGAGCACGTTCAGAAGCAGACTCATTTCACCACGATGCACCACAGAATGCCACAGGAAATCATTCCTACCTGTGGACATCAAATTCTATAACTCCTCCCTGTGACACCTTGACAGTTTCTTTCTAGCTCCATATTTTATACATACTGTATATAGTGCTTAACTTTGGAGTTATTCATGTTACATTTGAACTTTATTTATATACATGTATTTAATCTTCATTCTTCATCGTCTTTCAGATTTATATTTATTAATAGATAACTGAGTGTCTGTAACAACAATGCAATTTCCCTCCTAGGATCAATAAAGTATTCTGATTTTGATTCTGATTAACAGTCCTTGCATCTTAAGGATCAAGACAAACATGCTAATGATCTCAATTAATGGATCAGAGGTGTCTGATAAAGGCCATAAATGCTCTTCAAGGAACCACGGAAAATAAGCTGAAATAAAAGTTATACACTCTGTTGGTAAATGAATGGTTTTGGCATTCATGGTATTCTCTGAATAAGAAGATACTCAGAAAGTCTGTTCTCCGAAAGAGAAGCGATACCACTTCGAAATAATTAATATGACCTTGTATTAAATAAAAGAAAAAGTTATGGTAGTTGTTTTGCGCACACTCACACACACACACACACACACACACACACACACACACACACACACACACACACACACACACACACACACGTGCCCCAACTTGTCTCTCTCTCTCCTGCAATCCATTCAACCATCTTTACACACTTCAAAATGCAAGGATCATTTTAAATATCATCACCATTAGGAATCTGTCATCTGTCCGACTGTCCAGCAGAAACCTGGCATCCATAAGCAAAACATCTCTTCAAGAGAAATGAACTGGAGGATGTTTATTCCAGGAGTTATAGACTCCTGTGTGCACAATTTCAGGTCCAATCTGGACAAAACGGACAGCTTCCTACACATTTTCTGCATTTCCAAGCATTTCCTATGCTTTAAACATTGCTGCACCTGTGTACCTGTTACCTTTTCCTTTTTATTCCCCTTTCCTTATAAAGTGAATTAAACTGAAAGAGACTGGCACCACACCACACTTTCATTCTCACATTTCTTTGTCATAAATCAACCGGGACCCTTTAACTGAGACTGAAACTTTGACCCCCTTTTCCTTCCCCCTGTACAGACATCCGTGTCTAGTGGAATTTCCGGTTACTTTCAGCAGTCCCCTTACTGCCTTTATTTTTTTTCCAGTCACTCTACAGTGATTCCCTGGATCCAGTCCAGTTGGGTGGTCAGCGAAATATCACCATCAAAATTTTCAGCCTCCCCAGGGAACCCAGCCATTTTAATCCATTCTGAACAACATTCAGCACTCAGACCCATTTCACCTTTGAGCAGAGGCAAAGGTTTGGAATCTCAAATTAGCATTTTGCAAAACATGGGCGGATACCCCTTTCATTCTATGAACGCCTTCACAGAATCTAGGTAATCAGCTACCTTGTCACTCTACCTTTAATTCAGATTAGAGGGAATCCTCAATGACTTAATCACCTTAAAGGGACCTTTACCTGCACCTGTAAAGGTATTTCCTGGACTCCCACTGAATATTCAGCATTGCCCAGGATATGTGGAGCGTTAACCCCAAATATCTAGATCCCCAGCAATCTTGCCTGATGCTCTTTACCTAATTGGAATATGTTCAAACCCAAAAGTATATTTTAAAGTAGTCCTTCTCACCGGACACTTATGCGGGTTCCCAGTGCTGGAAAGTGGTGGACATCCCACGAGTCAGTCCTCTCTCTCTTTTCCTCTCTCCATGAGGCACCAGGTCGTGAATGTCCGGTCCGCGGCCAGATGTGAGGACGTTATGCCGACGACGCCAAGTCTGCGGTGGAAAAGTTTCACAAACAGTCTCGGTGAGAGAGATTTTATTAATTTTATTGACTCATGCATGAGGGAAACAGACACAGGATACACATAGGATACGTGTGACCGGGAATCTCCCTCAACTAGCAGAGGGTTCCCAGCTGTCTGTTAGGAATTCAGTAGCCAAGAGTGATAAGACATAACCATAACATCCACCTGGCAGTTTTAGCTGGGATCCTTGAAGTGATAAAATCCAATAAATCCAAGAAGTTCAATGCTCTCGCTCCACCATCCCACAGGGGGGATTTAAGAGATGTCATGACCTCCGATTAAAGTCCAAAGCTGGGGGATCCTCCTTATGAGGCAGCTGTAGACAAAGTCCAGGATCTCTCCCGCAATAGGTCCTCCGTAGACGCAGTACAGAGTCCCAAGTTCAACGCACAAATCCCACACTTCGGTAGCAAACAACTCTTTTTACTTCTCTCCTGCATAACTCTGTCTCCCTCTGTCTGGCCCTCCAAGGTCAGATGTGCCTGTTTACGGATAACAGGGATTCTCCAGCCAGGTGTTCCTCTCTTCAGCATACACACTGTCCCCTCTCTGTCTGGCCCTCCAAGGTCAGATGTCTCTTGTTTACAGATAACGCATTCCAGCCACACACTTTTGCTTAACAACAAGGTTATGATTCATTTCAAACTATTTTGTAACATTAGCTGTATTAATTCCAAATGTTACTTGTTCATTTAACTTCAAATATGATTGAGTGATACTTAAAACATATAGCAAAAAGTATATATAATGTATATGTATATTGGTTATATTTGCATCAGCATAATCATGATACTTGTTCATCTAACTTCAACTGTGATTGAGTGATACTTCAAACATGTATCAAAGAGCACATACAATGCATACTGGTTA
>VUQH01042662.1:30930-41079 GCA_015106775.1 Etroplus canarensis | reverse complement strand
TCCCACAATACCAAAAACCACAAACCATAACACATAGGCTCCAGACCTAAACCCTATCGAGCTGGTTTTGGATGAACTGGACAGAAGAGTGAAAGCAAAGCAACCTACAAGAGCCACACATTTATGGAAACTCCTGCAACAGAGTTAGGAAGAACTTGCTGAAGAATATTTGATTTCCACTGCAGAAAGAATGCCATGAGTGTGTTCAGCTGTTACATCCAAAGGTGGCTACTTTGATGAGTCACCAGTTTAGAATACATTTTGGTTTATTCCATGATTTCTTTTTAAACTTCAATAGCTTGTTTGTTCTATGCTTTCATTTCAGAGTACAGTGAGACATTGAACTGCTTGAATTTTAATAAAAAACTGAAAAATTTGGGTGTTCTAAAACTTTTGACTGGTAGTGTAGTTTTCAGTTACTTGAAACTTGCGAGAGGGATTCCCTTTTATGCTGCTTTATAGCTGCTGTGCTGGTTACAGTTTATATAGTATGGTTGAAGTTTAAACTGTCTAACAGTTTAAATTTTATGGACACACATCTCTTAATCATTGAATTCAGGTGTTTCATTCAGTCCCATTCCCACAGGTGTATACAATCTAGCACTTGGCCATGCAGTCTGTCTTTACAAACATTTGTAAAAAATTGGTTCACGCTAAGTGACATTTTGCCACAGTTGCAACAGGTCAGTTCATTAAATCTCTTCCCTCCTAGATATTCTATGATCAACTGTAACTGCATCGTGGAAGCATTTAGAAACCACAGCAACTCAGCCATGAAGTGGCAGACCACATATGTTACAGAGCTAGGTCGCTTTACCTTACCCAAGATATTCTATGTTTCCAACTTTTCAGGAATAGTTTGGGAAAAGTTGCCTTCCTAAATGACTGTGTCCCAGTGCACAAAGCAGGGCCTATAAAGGTATGGTTAGATGAGTTTTGTGTGGAAGAATATAATCGGCCCACACAGCCTCTGAACTCAAACCCATCAAAAACCTTTGGGATAAGCTATAATATAGATTGTTAGCCAGGCCCTCTCGTCCAACATCAGTGTCTGACCTCACCAATGCTGTTCTGGATGAACAGGAAAAAAGAAAGCCTTCCTGGAATAGTGGAACCTGTTATAGCTGCAAAACGGGGGACTGACTCCATCTTAATACTTACAGATTTTGAAAGTGATGTTGTAAAAGCTCCTGTAAGTGTAATACATTGGTGGCCCAATACCTGTGTACATGTAGTGTCACTACATTCACTTAAATTACCTATACATTCAAATTAATTCAGTATAATTTTATAGCTATACCACAGTCTATGCTTTAGGTCAGAGGTTCTCAAAATTTTTATTATTCAGTGTCGTAAGCTTTACTGGCTACGCTTAAAAACTTTCACACTTTCAGTTTGTCGTTGTAATGTGTCTGATTAGAGGATGATGTAATATGGTGGTAATTGACACTTGTGCTGGTTTATAGCTTTTTAAATATTATGAATGTATTTCTCAAAGGTTTAGTCAAATACAATGGACAGAAGAGTTTAAATTGATGAGAAATTTTCCTTTAGTCTCTTTCTGCACTGCTGCACCACAGCATGACATGAACTGTGGATGCACTTTGAGATAATTGGCTTTAGACCCTTGATTGGGATCAAGACAAACTTTCAGTAAAAATTCAACTTTAGTGGGACACAAATAGAAAAAATGAGGAGTTAAAAAGATAAAAAGTAGAAATACTTAGCAAATTTGAGTAGACTGACACCACCACTAGATGCCACTGTGGTCCTACCGTGTGTGTTTGTGGGTGTATGTGAGACTGAAAAATTTCGTCCGCAGTTTAAGTCTCTATGTTTACTGTAACATTGCCACATGGAAGAAAATGGAATATACTTAGGCATTAATTTAACAGTGATTCTCCACAGCTGGCTGATTTGTAGACTCCATCAACCTGTAACAGTAACAGAAAGCACTCCTGCCACAGCGAGTGCTGCAGCCCTAACAATTTCCTTTTATTGTTCTGTGTTTGTAAAGGGACCTCTCGAAGGAGCAAGTTGTTTGGAACCTTCCCAGGAAACTACGTGAAGCAGCTATAATGATTCCAGACTCCCGCTGACCCCGCCCCTTTCTATGACACATTCATCGCCCTCAGCACAGCACCCGCAGGATGTCAGCAAAGACCTGCAGCACATGTTTGTGTTTGCGTGTATGTGTGGCTTGTCAGCTTCACACAGACAGAATACTTAGCTCTAACTAGCCATCTTTAATGGAAGACTTCTATAAAGTAATAACGTGTTTTTAAACTTATCTTTTTACCCTTATTTTTCTATTATGGAGAACCGAAGATTTGTGCTCCACTCAGTGACCTTTGACTTTTGACAATAACGGAAGGATATCAAAGGACTGCAGTGATGCTCTCCTTTCTACTTCAGTTCTTTAAGGGCAGTAAGATCACCAAGATCACCTTTTTTATTTATTTTTTTCAGTAACTCAAATTTAAATAACGTAGCGTTAATGTCAGTGTTGAGATATCCCCTGAGAGTTTTAGTGCAGAGTGCGTTGTAAAAAAGCAGTATTGTGTCAGCAGGTCAGCTGTGTTTTGGGGATCAAAGCCAACGTGTTATATCATGTAAAAGGATGTGTCAGCCAAGAAATCTGGGATATTCATTTTAAAAAAAAATGAACAAGAATTTTACATATTGGATAGATCAATAAAAAGTGCTGTATCAGTGACAATGCCATACTTGCTTTCTAAACGTATAGTTTATGATTAGAAAACACATGGTGTTGATGTTCATTTATTTTCACATTAGAATTGATGCACTTTAACAGAACTCAAACACAAATTTCTTTTTTGGTTTATTTGAAATGTCATTTAACATTTTCCACAGTAGAGGTCATTCTGACTGTGCTGGGCTTCAGGGGAGAGTCATGTGTTGAAAGTGTATGCAGAAAGGTTACTGACCTTTTAGGTATTATATTTATTAGAAGATGAACGCTGGTCACACTGTGTTATACAATGATTTTTAGAAAGAATGGAGCACTACATTGCTTTTTTAAAAAAACAACAGTACTTATATTTGAATGATTGTTATTTTACTGTCATCATTAACCACTGTCCACATAGAGTGATGAAGAAGTCATGATGGCTTAATGGGCTACAATGAATTTCCAGGCATTCTGTTGTTTTATGTTGAATTTATTTAAGTCAGCTACAGGATGGCATTTATGAAAAACTTCAATCACATTAACTGCTGTTTCATCTTTTATAGCTGTTGTCAGAGTGAGTGGGTAGTGTGTCATTATTCGTGTGTGTGTACTATTTGGAATAACTGAAGGTTTCCATCTTAGCGTGTCATACGCAGTAAATATAATCTGTGTTTTTTGTTGTTGTTTTCTCATTTTGTGCTTCACAAAGGCTGGACACTGACAACAAAACATCGTTTAAGCACCTTAAGATATTTTATCATTCACCGTCCTTCATGTCACACTCTGTCATTCACCTTTTCAGCTGGTGTGAGTACACTGTGTGTGTGTGTGTGTGTGTGTGTGTGTGCGCGCGCGCGCACATCATGTTTTTGTAAGTGTTTTGTATGAGAGCTGTAAAATGGCCAACATTCACTTGCTTTATAAAGTCAGCTTTTTCTCACCCACCATCACATTTGGTTTCCTCTCTTTCTTAACATTTCCTTCATCAGTGGTGCTAATTCCCACTTTTCTGAAAGCTCTTAGCGTAGCCAGGCTCCTAGGCTTTTCTTTGCTCTGGTTTGCTGTTTTCCGTTCGTGAGGTATTTAAACTGAATTTACTGTAGGTAGATTGAGTAGAGTTGGTGATTGCTGCCTTAAATCCAGCTCACTAATTTAATAGCCATGTATATGTAAACTTCTTCTGTGATGCAAAAAAGAATAATTTATGCATATATAGCCTAGAAAGTGTATGAACATGTGCAGAGAGCATAATCACAACTTCATCAGTGTTTAAACACACAGTAGGCCTATTGCCTGCCTTTGATGCTAGCATAAGATCAGATTTGAAGCAACGATGTGAATTTGACTCTTGATATGTTTATACATGTAATGAAAATGTAAATCCCATATGTTATTCATGTTAATATCAAACTCAGTGCACACTCTTGGACCTAAGTATTTCTACAGTATCTTAGGATTTGTTGGATGATTTTATGGGGCTGTATTGCTAATAAAATCTAGCTGGTAGATCAAACATTCCAAAATTTTTTTTTCTTTTTAGCGTGACAAAAAAGGCAACGTTGTTGTTCATCTGAAAAGCTCTAACTAATAAACTTTAAGCTGCAGTAGGTAGGGGTCTAGAAAAGGAAAAAACAATACCGAAATTTGAAATGGTCAGCTCTACTCCTGCACCACCCTGTTCTCTGGTATAAGCCCCTCCTACCAGTCCTGCTCAGGGTATATGCAAGCACTTATACCAAAGAATGCTTAGAGTGTTGCTGGCGTTCACAACTTATGCATAACCTGTTGCATCCGATTGGCTGTATCAACATCAGCGTTATGCCAAAGAAAAATTGTCAAAATTTCACAATTTATTTATTCATTTATGGACTCAAACGCAGGTAAATATAACAAAGCAAGTTGACGAGGCTTTAACTAATAACACCGAGGGAAAACCAATGCAACTGAGGTTAGCATGAAATGCATCAAAGGACAAGAATCAAAACAAAACTAAGGTTGGCAAACGCGAGCGTGAAGCATCAATACAAGGGCTAACAGCAACAGTAGCTAAGCTAACAAAGGCTCCAAAGAAACAACAGCAGTCACTGCAAAGGCAAACTAAAGGTGAGTGACTAAAGAGTCACTGAAACAGGTCCAAACAGAAAACAACATAAGCTCCAAGTGCCCTGCAAGAAGCAATGCTAACAGTCTCTGAAGTAATAAAAGATTGTACTCAGTCTCAAGCCTTGGAGTTACTGGAGGCAGAAAGTCAGAGGAAGAATAATATCTAGGAATAATGGTGAGGGAGATCCAAAGGAGACAGAGGAAACTGAATGGTCTGAGTGGCAGGTGAGTCTGTAGATTGCTGTCACCTGGAGGGAACTCCAGGGGTGAGGAGCCGGCCAGGTGAGGGGGAAAGAGAGAGTGTGGTCAACACCTGCTGTCAGCCAATATGCCATTATACGTTAGCTGTAAGTTAGCAACATGTTTAGTGCTGTACGTCTGCATTCATCAGTAGGTTCAAAATATGTTACTCAGGTTAGAAATAAGTTTTGGGTATGCTAGACATTTTCTTGCCGTATGTTAGCTTTTGAGTAACTTACAAGTAATGAGTGTCAACGATTGCATAACTTACCTACAACTTAAAGTCAGCATATGCGGGACATATGAGCCATACACTGGCATATGTCAGAAATTTTCTGCACGCTCAAAATTTTTCATACTACAATGTATTCCAGCGTGCACTTATACAAAACTTACCAATAACTTGTTCCACATATGTCTGCATTTTCATACATGGTCATTCACTTGTTAAATTGTCAAGGTATGACAGGGTCTTAAAGCAATGAATTGATGTTAAACTTTGGCTTCATGTAGCTTTCCCAGGGTAAAGTCCTCTGCTTAATCCATTACAGTATGGTCTATTTCTTTCTGAAGCTGAATTCATAGTACTATCTTTGTGTCATTTGCATTGGTTTTTAGCTACACAGAGTGAAGAATTCCAAGTATAGAACCCAATCAGTCATGTTGCATGCAGTCCTTCAAATAACCCAATAGCACGTAGCCTGATGGTGATGGCTATGCATAGAACCCGTGCTGAATGGTTGAAAATGATCTTCAGTGACTGACGGTGGAATTCATCATGAATGGGAAAAAGCATGAAAACATCAATTATGACTTAACACCTCTCGATAGCTAAGCTAAAGCAGTGGTCCCCAACCTTTTTCGTACAAGGGACCAGTTGCATGTATGAACATTTTTCTGCGGACCAGGGAGGGGGGTGTCCAATAACAAAAATCTTTGTCAGTTAATAGTCTGTAATTTGAATGCAACAACTACATTTTATATAGAAAAGGTATGTGTGTACGGGTGTTTTGTCTCAATGTGGTGAAGCAGTTTTGTAGGTTTCATTGCTTCATTAGCCAGTCAGTCACAGCGGGTGAGGACCTGTTGTAATGAACCTGTAACTTAGGTAAGAATCTTTGTATTTAATTTTAAATGCAGCTTTCTTTTTGCGGGCGGTCCGTGACCCTTCTGCTGTCCCATTGTTTGCTCGTTCCTTCCCGATAAAGCTCTTCAGTGAATTTTATTTTCAAGGGTTAACTTGTGTCGCTGATGCGTAAAACGACATTCCAGAGTCAAGTGCGGTTAGTGAGGTGAGGGCGGAAACAGTTGTTTTTCAAAATAAGATCCGGAAGAAGAAAGAAAAATAACATTTTTCCCACGACATTTTTTCTTTGCGGCCCGGTTCCAAATGTTCCACGGACCGGGGCCTGAGCTAAAGGACTAGCAACAGCACAAACAGGAAGAAGGACACTGCCCTCTGGTGACAGTAAACAACTACAACTTGTATACTATAGTTTGTAAAGGATCAACTCAGCCACGCTGGTCCCTTAAATACAAGTTAGGACATCCTTTCATTGGCTAAAATCTTATGTCACAGGTGCCAGCCGGTGATGTAAGATGCACCTTCTCAGACTACTGTACTTAATTACTACATGCTTAAAGGTTGCTTATAGATGTTTTTTATACATTGACTCCAAAAACATGTTGCCTATGCCAAATGGACAAAAATATTGGACCTCATACATATGACACCTTTTATTGCGTTCATTGCATTCAAAATCCAAAGGCATTAATATGGACTTGGTGTCCTCTTTGCAGCTATTATTTCCACCCCTCTAGGAATGCCTTCTACAAGATTGTAAAGTGTCTGTGGAAATTTTTGCCCATTCATCCACAACAGGATTTGTGGGGTCAGACACTGAATATGGATGAGAGGGTCTGGCTCACAGTCTCTTTTCTAGTTCAAAAGCATTCAGTCGAGTTGAGGTCAGGGCACTGTGCGGGCCAGTTACATTCTTCCACACCAAACTCATTCAACCATACCTTTATGGACCTTGCTTTGCGCACTGGGGCACAGTCATGCTGGAACAGAACCTTTTTCAAACTGTTCCCACAAAGCTGAAAGCATACAGTTGTCCAAAATGTCTTGATAAGCTGAAGCATTAAAATTTCCCTTCACGAGAACTAAGGGGCCCAGGCCAACCTTAGAAACACAACCCCACCCCTCCTCCATCTAACTTTACAGTTGGCACATTGCAGTCAGGCAGATAAAGTTCTCCTGGCATTCACCAAATCCAGACTCCTCTATCAGACTGCCGGATAGAGAAGCGTGATTCATCACTCCACAAAACATGTTTCCATAGCTTCAGAGTTCAGTGGCGGCATGCTTGACACCATCCAATGCTTGGCATTGTGCTTAGTGTTGTAAGGCTTGTTGCAGCTGCTCGGCCATGGAAACTCATGCCATGAAGCTCCAAGCACACAGTTTTTAACGCTGATGTTAATGCCAGAGGAGGTTTGGAACTCTGTAGTTACTGAATCAGCAGAGTGTTGGTGACTTTTACACCCTACGCACCTCAGACCTCAGCAATCTTGCTCTCTGACTTTATGTGGTCTGCCACTTCCTGCCTGAGTTGCTGTGGCTCCTAAATACTTCCACTTTGCAATAATATCACTTATAGATGATTGTAGGAATATCTAGGAGGGAAGAAATTTCACAAACTGACTTGTTGCTGTGGTGGCATCCTGTTACAGTATCATGCTCAAATTCAGTGAGCTCTTTAGAATGACCTTTTTTTTCACAAATCTTTGTAAAGGCAGACTAGGATGCTTGATGTTATACACCTGAGCAGTGGGACTGAATGCAATGACTAGGAGGTGTGGCCCAATACTTTTGTTCATATAACGCAGTAAAAAAAGACATAAATACCTACTAATGAGATCTACACAGTAATAAAAAACTAGAATTTCACTCACTAAAACTAAAGCACGCACTTTTAAATTGGGCTGTACCTCAAAGCAGATCAGGTTTTTCATCAGGTCATTTGGTTTAATGATGCTTCAAAAGGCACCACTACAAAAACTGTTGAAATATCCATTTCACTTTAGTTGAGTTCAGGTAACAAGGTCACTAAACTAATTCCACGCCCTCATTCGGTTTTTATGAGGGGGCTACCGAGACAAAAACTGCTTTTTGTACAAAGCATGCAGGCTCTAAATACACTTGACTAACTTTTGGAACCAGCTTCTATGGGCCACTAAAGGAACTGCAGTTTTTAGCACTTTGGCTTGCCTTCATTTTTTCTTTTTTTTTTTTTACTCTGGATATGCATGCATTCAAAACCTTCTATTAAACAGTCACACTCAGCTGCAAGCACATTTCTTTTTACTTGCAACTTTAATCTTTTCAAACAATCACAAATTATTTTTTAAAAGCAAAGGAACACATATCACAGTGTCTGAGTCTGTGGGTATAAAGGGTCTGCTTATGTCCAAATGACATCCTGTCATCAACAGGTGAATGGACGTCTGCCCTGTAGTTTGTCACAGTGCTACACTGCACTAGCAACGTTTGAATCTTTAAGGCAAGTAGACTTAGCAACTCTTTCAGTCCATGCCTAAGTTGTAGTCAACAACACTGTCAGTTGAAGTTAAAGGAGCAACACACTTGGAACCAGGAGAGGCTGTAAAACTCTAATCTTAGCTCGACTTGCCTGATCAGACTTTGATTCAATCTTAGATTGTACGTTTGGCTGCTCCCCTTTATTTTCACCAAGGGGTCACCACAGTGGATTAATCTGCATCAGTGATTCGGCAGAGGTTTTTCACCAGGTGCCCTTCCAGATGTAACCCTCCGTGGTAAGAGGGGCTTGTGTCCCCATGTGGAATCAAACCGGAGACCTTCGACTCAACCTTAGATTGAGAATCAGAAATAAGTTTTAACCAAGTTAAGTTCTTAAAAGTCTTGCACAAATACAGAAATAGCCTAGGTTTTGGTCCATGTCTTACATGGTATAACTATTCGCATTTATATTCACGTTTCTCAGGGTGAGCAAGTTATACATACTGTACAGCCTGTATTATATGCTTATGTACTATACACAACATGTGTGCAAAATATGCATTTGTTACAGGTGTGAACTGGTGAGTGTTACAGAATGGATGCAGGAGTATGTAGTCTGTTATTTCTGTCAAGAGAGAAAGAAATTTTGAAACATGAGTGCTTCCTTGTCATGGCAACCACAAAAACAAACCATGAATCTGATCCACACTGAAGTACTGCAGTGGAAAAGGATTTTCAAGGCTGGTGGCGGATTTTGTGGTGTGGATTCTTAATGGCACACTTACATGATAGAAGCCTCCCCTGCTCAGGGTTGAAAAACTATCATTGTTGACTTAGATTAACACGCCTTACTCACAGGCATGCACCATTTGGTGTTTTTCAAACTTATTGATACTATGCAGACACAAAAGTTGAGCATAGAAATATTCTGGGTTCGCTGTAAAAACCCTGGGATCATAAGGAAAGAGTGATGTAATTAAGATTTTGGGCTAGAGGAAGTCTTTTAAGCGATGAAAAATGACTCATTTTAACAGAAGAGACAGAGCCCAGTTTCTGCTGTAAACAGAAAAAAGCCAACTCCGAATGAAATTGGATTGTTATCAAGCTCGACTAGGAGTGAGAGTCCTGGGTCCCATCCAAATCAATAGTGACTGGAATGTGCCTGTGAGACCTCCAAGGCCTCTGAGAGGAGCTTCGCCTCCAGACCAAATAAGGACAGGAGCAGCAAGACCCATCAACCAGAGCGAGAGGAGGCCAGCCAGACCCTGAGCTGCCCGGGGATGAGAAGCATTAGTGGGGGCTGGCTTCTGACAGAGGCTGGTTTACATCTTCAGTCTGTTTACAAGGGTTCATGTAGGTAAGCAGAGACTGTGAGCCGAGACTGGTTACGAGAAACACCACTAATGCTTTAGCTGTGCTTCATTTTAAGGGCAATCACTGGATTCTGTTTGGAGAGCAGAAAAAGTACAAGAGAAAAGGAGAAATGAGACATGCTAAACAGAATTAGGGGAGTGAGTGCTCATGGTACAGACAGACTGGGAGTCAGTTCCCAAAATCTGACCAATTACCT
>VUQH01042662.1:0-16968 GCA_015106775.1 Etroplus canarensis | reverse complement strand
AGGGCAATATATGCTCAGAACTGTTGAGCAACTGGAATTTTATATCAGGCAAGAACGTCTCCCAAAAGTCCAGCAGCTGGTCTCCTCAGTTTCCAGATATTTAGAGACTGTTCCTAAAAAAAGTAGGGATGGGTTTATTAGATTTAGAAATCAGTGCATTGTGTTTTTCTTTACATTTTACACAGCATCCCAGCCTTTTTGGAACTGGGGATGTGTGTACACACATATTTGTGTGTGTGTGTGTGTGTGTGTGTGTGAGAACCTGTGTTCTTTGCTATATTCCATACAAATACTTTCTTTGCTCCTGACATCACTTTGTTTTTGATGCTTCAGTGGGACAGTGGTGAAAGCCCGGGACAAATATCGTCACCCTGGGTGCTTTGTGTGCTCCGACTGTGACGTCAACCTGAAACAGAAGGGCTATTTCTTTGTGGAGGGGCAGCTGTACTGTGAGACTCACGCTCGTGCCAGAATGAGACCACCGGAGGGACACGACCTCGTCACAACATTTCCCTCTGCATAGATCCCCCTCTGAGCATAGACCCAAACACACACACTTTGGGAAGCTCTCTTAATCTTTGCATATGTGTTTCATGTGCTCATCTGCACTTTGATGTTGTCTGTGCATAATAATATTTCAGTAAAAACACACTTCTCACTCTGAGCTTACTGGTAGGTTTATGTAGGGGAAAATGTAACCACCTGGTTGCTTAAAGAGTCCAAAAGTTAACAAAACTGCAATCTGATGTCTTCCCAATAAAGGCATGTGTTCATACTGTTAGAAGCATCTATATGTAAAGTCTTGTCTTTAACATTTATATTGCAAACTCATAAATTCTATCATGACTCTGTGTTCCTAGTATGAAATATTCACTTGCTGCATATTTGAAAGGTAGATGTTAAATGCTGACAGTTTACAATATAGCCTAGCTATAAGTAGCTATGTTGGCTGTTAACAGTAAACATGCCAAGCCTCTGGAGTGATGATACTAAGGAAAATGGGGAATTGTTCACTAAGACTTTAACCTTTGACAGTAACCATCATAGTCAGCCATCTTGCCTCATTTTAAATTCACTTCAATTTTGAAATATACACTTGACAACAATATAAACTTTGCCCCCTAATCGCTTTTATTGGAAGCAGACTAGAAAGGGATCTTGAAATGACTACAGCTAGCAAAAACTGTTCATATGGGCATCCGGCTATTGATTTATGGTAATGGTGATTTCACTTCTTGTGGCTGATTAGAGCTCTTGGTGTTGTGTGTGTGTGTGTGTATACGTTTGTTGATTGAAAACAGCAGTTTTGTTGTAATTTTGAGGAAACTTTAATCATCATCGCCAGCAGGCACCCAGTGAGACCACCGGCAGGGAATTTGACCACCACTGCTTTAGTAATTCAGACCTCTTCTTGAGTGATTGAGTAGCTAGCTTTGTTGTTCACCATTTGAATTGAAAAGAACAATAAGTAGTTACACAACTGAGTCTACGAAAGTGCAAACAAGCAGTCGAAGTTGTCATTACGGACACATGCTGTGCTTACAGAACTTAATTTTCAACCCCAGTAAATACCCGTTTCTGATTTCCTGTATGTCAAGTTGAAACTGTGGTAGCACAGAAATATTTCTATGTGATCTAATTGCAGATTCATGAAAAAACAGACATAACGTTGGTAAGCTTATTGTTTTCAATAATGACCCAGTCACTTAATTGTTGAAGGACTTGTTGGGAATAACGAGGGAGCAGGCCTCACGTGGTCATGAAACTGGTTGTCAGTCAATTGTCTCATTACTTTTGAGCCTCTGAAAATTGAGGGACTATGTATAAAAATGACTGTAATCCCTAAACAGTTTTTTCAAACCCCTTGAATTAAAGGGAATAATACAAGTCTCCAGCGTTTTCCAACACTCAAGTGTTGTTAAATAAAAAATAATGCTCAACATTAATATCAATACTCATATCAATTGTCTGTAAATAATAGAATATTGCAGAGAGCAGCTCCCATTATTATGGTATGAGTCTGTTGAGACAGCAGGGGGAGCCACAGTATCATTGTTTAGTTTTATGACCCTCAGAAGACAGAAGATGTTTTTAAAATGAGGTACTGACTTGTGGGTTTTAAGCTTATGCAAGGTGATGAATTTCCTCAGGTGCTGAATTTAGTATAATATCTAAGATAATTGTGATTATTTAAAGGTGGATAAACCTTATTGAAATGTGCTTGAAGTGGTGTGTTAAATCTGCATTCATGGCATAATTTTTGTATAAGGTTAAGGTTGAAGTGGTTTTTAGTTACACACATCGAAGTTTATCATTCAACAAAGATGTCTAAGATTTTTAACCTCTCACCATGTTGTACAGCCACACCAGGTGCTGACAATTAACCCATAGTTTGTCACATTTAACTCAGAGATATTGGTCTACATCGACAATACTGTACCTCAGTTGTTGCAGATTTGTTGGGTGCATATTCATGAAGTAATCTCCCATTCCACCACATCCCAAAGGTGAGCTATTGGATTGCAATCTGATGATGATGTTGAAGGCCATGAACCAGTGAACTCACTGTGATGTTCAAGAAACTATTTTGAGATGATTTGAGCTCTGAAAGATCTCATCCTGCTAGAAGCGGCCATCAGAAGATGGGTACACTATAGGCATAAAGAAATGGATCCACTGATGCGAGGAACGATGGCTCCATGCTTTTGTTTTGTATACATCAAGTTCTAACCTTATTAGACAAAATGTCACAGCAGAAATCAAGACTCATCAGAACATGCAACGTTTTTCCAGTCTTCTGTTGTCCAGTTAGAGTGAGTCCATGCAAATTGTAGCCACATTTTCCTGTTCTTAGCTATCAGGAGTGGCACCTGGTGAGGTCTTCTACTGCTGTAGCCCATCTGCTTCAAGGTCTTTTCTGTTGCGTGGTCAGAAATGCTCTTCTGCATACTGGTCGGTTATAACAAATGGTTATTTGAGTTACTGTTGCCGCCCTGTCAGCTCAAATTGTAAATCCATTCTCATTTGACCACTGGCATCAGACCTTTCTTTGTAAACCCTGGAGATGGTTGTTCAGGAAAATCCCTGTAGATCAGCAGTTTCAGAGCAGCCCGTGTGGCAACAACAACCATGCCATGTCCAAAGTCACTTAAATCACCTTTCCTCCCCTTCTGATGATCAAATGCCTAAAAGCATAATAGAGTTGCTACCATTTGATATTAGTGTTAAAGAGCAGTGGAACAGGCGTACCTAATAAACTTGCTGCTGTATATGAGCAGCATGTCAGCATCCCACTTAAAGAGGCTGAAGAAACCCAAATGAGCCACTGCTGATTAATTCTGATTAGTATCTTGTCGCACCGTGTTTCACTACTAGCTCCACCTAATTATTTCACAATAGGAATAATATTAATTGACAAAATCAATACTAATAGCACTGACAAAATGCCATCAATCAAATATTAATACATATGGCCAGAAGCCATGGGGAGTAACTTAAGTGCTTTTTCATTTCAAAGCCAAAAGACAAGACTATTAGCAAACAAAGGTAAATGTAATTAGTTTTAAAGCTATTATTCATTTTACCTGATTGGCAAGAATCCTCATCCTCCAAGGTTACTTTGTGACAACCGCATCTGCTCTGTCAGACAACGAAAGAAACAATTATTGATTTAATGCTGAATACACTATGTATAGCTCACTTAAAATGGAGACCCGAAGCCAATATCCCAGTCCCTTGGCTCCTCACGTACACGTAAAGTAAATCACTAAAGACACGGTCAACAGGAAGAGCTCTTCAAAATCTGAGCACCGGTGTAATCAGCGCACAAGCAAACAGAGGTAATTACAATGCTCACTGCAAACAAAGACAAGTCAGGGAGGGGTAGGAACTATTTACTTTCCTGCTAAACCCATCATAAAAAAACAAACAAACATGAACATCTGTATCCCCCTGCAAATACAGTTAAGATCCCACATTAAAGACACCTCTACAGGTCGAAGTTGAAATTTCTTTACATCACAATGTATTTAATGTTTATGTATTATCTGTCAACAAAATAAGGACATGTGAACATTCATCCATTCAGGAAAGTATCACAATAATTATTGTAAACACAGTGGTTTCTTCACTATAATCTTCTTTTTATATAGCTTTACATCACATATAGTCAATCAGGATTTCACCGTCTTCATGAGTTTTATACTACAATCCATGCAATCAAATCAATCAAGAAAACCTTATCTAAACTGAGCTTTAGGGGTGTATTGTAAAATGGCGTATGATAAAACTGTTTTACACAAATTGGTTTATTATCTCCAGTCTTGATTTAAACGTATGGACGTGGACTTGCATGACATTATGAGACAACAGTAATTGCTTTTAGTCGCTTTTTTCAGCATTTCTAGTAAAAAGATTTTGTTTTGATTTTACCCAGCTAGGTGCAGGGTCCAAAATATGATGTGATTCTGGCATTAACCATAATGCAACATTAAGTAGATGTAAAAGAAGAGCAAATTAAAACTGTGTGATAGCAGCTCAAGCATAGATACTGGAAGTTAAAGGGTGAGGGGATTTAATAGCTGAATATGATACACATGGACTAAATTATAAGCTCAGGGTAAAATCCTGTACACCATTTCATGTTTTTTTTTTCTCAGCCCAGCTGTTATGCTAAATTTCCTCTGAATTTATTGATGCAATTAGGAGTACAAGAAAGCGCAAGATCAGCATGACTGTAATTGCATAGATGGAATTTATAGTATATTTTTATCACTGCTAAAGTAAATTCACTTTCAATGTAGAGCTCCTAAAGCACAATGGCATTTTAAACAATTTGGTAACCTTGGTTACTAGTAAGTGGTCACCGGGCCTGCATGGACTCTGCAGCCCCGCAGATTCTGCAAATTTTCAATAACTTTCTGTAGATTTTTTGCAGAATTTAAAGAGGTGCATGTTGCTTGGCAAATGTTTATTTCCACCTGTGTGTCGCTGGTGTTTGTTGCTGTGACTTTGACTGGTGTGAAAGAGGCTGTCCTGAAAACGTGTGCTGAAATTTTCACGATGAAATTAAGAGCGTTAAATTCAAAAGCTTGAGTAAATTGATATTTATTTCACTTTGTTGTAATGTTGAGAAAATTTAGGTTGATTAGTGTTTCATATAAGTCAAAATACCTGATACTGAGAAAACAGATTATGAGATTTTTTTTTTATTTTTTTTTTACTAATCTCAGATAATGTGACAAGTGAAAAACACTCCACAGAATACTATAGACTCTCCTCCTGGATCACAGCAGAAAACTATAAAAAATTCACAGATCTCATTTGGGATGGGGAATTACAGTTCTCACACTGAAAGTGAATGCTTAGAACAAAACCATCAAAACTTTAATTTTTCTCACTATGCCTTTAAGCAAAAGTATCAGAAGCACAAACATTTTTCATACTTTGCAGTTGATGCAATTCTGCAACACACTTCTTGTAAAACACTTGTTTCTTCCATTAAACATTTTGTTCAAGAATGAACTCTCTTGAAATCATTAAGATAACAGTCCTATCCAATCTGCAAAATATACTCGGAATCAGAAACACCCACACACATACTTGAAATCGGTTATACAACAGTCAATCTGAGCCTTAGTACTGCAAATAGGCCTTAGGAAAGCTCAACTCCTTTGAAAGAACTTTGCAAACTTTGAGATGTGAAAGTGGGAGGAAGTGGTATTGAAAGATAAGAAAACATAGGAGATAGAATACAAGATCCAAAAATTAGGCCTGGTAAAGGCTTATTCTTCAAGTAATGGAAGGTATCCACTGACATTAAGGTGATTTCAGGCCAGCGTTGGATGTGACACACATGGCGATGTTTCCCCATTGGCAAGCCAAGGCTGACATTGCTTGTGATGTGGATGAGAGGATGTGCACAGTCTAACAAATGACATGATCCATAAACCAACCATCTGTTACAATATGATGTTTTGTTTAACACAGCACTGTTATTTTTCTGTAATTATTTTGTTTTGAGTTTGATAGCAACACATTGATCACTAAACTGCAATTCTACCTGGGTTTGTGTTTTTTCGTTTTGCATCTTAAACAATATATCTACAAAAAAAAAGTCAATGTGCAGCCCCAATTCCTAAAAGGCTGGGATACTGAAAATATAAATAAAAAATACAATGCAATTATTTGCAAAACTCATAAATCAACTTTGATCTATAAAACAAGATAGAAAACATATAAAATGTTAAAAAGTGAAGCATTTTATTATTTCATGAAAAATACTAACTCATTTTGAATTTGATGGCAGCAATGCCTCTTGAAAAAAGTTTGGACAAGGGCAACAAAATGAAGGGAAAAAAAATGGTTAAAAATAGAAAGAACTAGAGGAGCATGTAAATAATTAAGTTAATTGACAGCAGGCTGGTAATGTGATTGGGTATAAAAAGAGCTCATCAGAGAGGCAGAGTCTCTCAGAAGGAAAGATTCACAGAGGTTCAGCAATCTACAAATTGTCGAGCAATTTTAGAATAATGTGACTCAACATAAAATTGCAAAGACTTTAAATATCCCATCATCTACAGCACATTATATCATCAAAACATTCTGAGAGTCTGGAGACATCTCTGTGCACAAGGGATACACCCTTGCGAGGACCCAAAGATCACCAAGATCTTTAGGTCTTCAGGCAGCACTGCATTGCAAACAGACATGATTCTGTCACGAAAGCCACTGCATGGACGCAGGAACACTTCCAGAGATCATTGTCTGTGAACACAGCTCGCCATGCCATCCACAAATGCACATTACAATTACATATTGATATATTGGTAGATATATAATTGATAACTGATAAATATACAATTTCACCAAATTCAAAATGTGCTAGTAGTCTTCCTGAACATGTAAAATGTCTCATTTTCAACACTTGATATGTTTTCTATGTTCTTTTGTGAATAAAATATTGTTTTGTGAGATTTACGAATCACTGTATTATGTTTTAATGGACGCAGCATCCTAACCTTTTTTTGTTGTACAACAGACAAAAGCGTTTCTATAACCTATTCCAGCGGTTTGTTGCTGCTCTGAAATGCCCTCCATTGGTTAAGTCATCTTTTAATGGCTAGCGCACATATGGCACACTTGTAGCAATCTGATGAGCAGGGCTCTGCTTGCATCATTTGTTGTGCAAAGTTCAGAAAATCTCAACATTAAATCCAGTTATCTCAAGATTTTGAGAGAGTAGGGTGGGTGCTGTTGCAATTTGTTTCTGGAAATCAAAACTGAGGGAATATTAATCATTGCAATGGGCAACTGTCAATTATTTTCAGCTTGCAAAAAGTAGAAAATGCCAGAATCTTAAAGCTGGCAGCTTGGACCATGACATTTTTTTCTAAGAGCAAAAGATGAAAGGCCCATATGTGTGTGTGATATCTGGGCTACATATATATTCTATTGATGTTTGTATTTGTATATTTGAATACTGGTGCTGTAGTTGTTGTATTGATTCAGTTGAAGTGGCTCTCCTATGCGTTTTGTAGGTATGCTGCCCACTCTCCCTTTGTTTCTGTATTTTTAATGTGATAATTTTGCAATTTTAAAGTTGAAGCCCTTTGAAAAAGATAAAAAGTACTTTTTTCTATCTCATAAGTCATTTTCTTCATCCCTCATTATGTATGGTTAAAATACCCAGAAAAACAAAACACCAGCACTGAAGCGAAACAAATATAAATAAATACTTCACATTTTATCTAATGAATATCATTACCTTAGATTGTGCAACTTAGACATTTGTTGATTTACAATCAGTACAAACCCCATCTTCCTCTCTCTGTGTCTCTCTGGCTTTGGAGCATCTTACGCTCACGCTGGAAAGCTGGTAACACTTAAACACAGACATAAAAGCCATCCTGTAGTTGTTGTTCATCCACCCATACAGGATGGGATTGACAAATGTTGAGCACATGGCGATGATATGGAACACAGTGAAAAGCAGCCTGAAGTCCTTCATCTCTGGCAGAGTGCTGTCGATGTCAACGGCCAACTGGAAGGCATAGAAAGGCAACCAGCTGACAGCGAAGACCACCACCATGGTCAGGAGCATTTTAGTGGTCTTCTTCCTCCGCTGGTTACGGTTGTTTCGGTCGTTTCGATGAGCCATGTGATTCTTCAGTTTATTCCAGATGCGGATGTAAGCGACAGAGTTGATTACCAAAGGTAAGCAGTACTGAACCAGAAGCATCGATATACTGTAGATGGTTCCATTCATGCTGTTTCCTGGCCACTCCTCGGCACACATCTGGATAGATTCGCCGGATGAGAGCTCAAATGTCCCGTACTCCCTGAAAATGGCAAGCGGACTGGCCAACAGGGCACTGACTGCCCACGTGATGACAATGACCACAGCACACATGTCTTTGGACATCTTAGTCTCCAAGTGGTAGACGATGTTCCTGTGGCGATCCAGTGCGATGATATTCAGGGTGATGGTGGACACATGCACAGCGATGCCTTGAGCGCAGGGCAGGACGAAGCATAACACCCGACCAAACATCCACCCACCATGGAGAGTGTTGGCAAGGGTGAAAGGCAAGCACAACATGTTCACCAGCAAGTCAGCAACTGCCAGGTTTACGATAAAGAAATTGGTGACAGTTTGTAGATTTTTGAACTTGTACACAACGTATATCACCAAGGAGTTCCCAGTGACTCCAAACACGATGATTGTGCTGTAGGCAAGGATGAGAATAATTTGAACTACAACCAGCTTTGTGCTGTCATCCACCATCAGAAATGTGTCATCAGTTATTGCTTGTGCAGTTGAGCAGCAGTTGGAAGGTTGGACTTCAAGTTGATAATCTTCAACCTGAGTCATGTTAGGTTGTTCTACTGTATTCATGACTAACAGTACCCGAGTCAGTCTGTGAAATAAAAAATAAAAATGCACATTAGATTAAGCGAAGGACATCCCTGTTGTCGCTCATAAAAATATTTTCTGTTTTAATGTGTATACAGAATGCAAACTGGCAGTTTATATTGCATTTGATGCTGTAAAAATTACTATTAAGCAGGTGTCTATTAAATATCCAGTATTATTCAAATTCATGTGTACAGGCTCTGTAAAGTTTAAAAAATGTATACATGAAAAATCATTGAAGGATAGCCCATATTTTAATCATTTTTAAATGGTTTAACCTTTAAATTTCAGCCCACATATCTGGTGCATGTTAAATATCCATCAATCACGGCAAAGTTTTGCCAAAAAACTTAACGAATTCAAGTCTTCACGCACTGTTTAGTGTTTAGATTTATTTGGAGTGACTGCTGATATCGACTCCATGGGCTCGGCTGTTATCCAAGACTACAATGCGCGTTTGATGAGGTGGATTTCCCTTTAAAAGGTCTTGGAATAAAATGAACACAAGAGCTTGAGCCACATATTGTAAAGAATAAATGCTGCGGTTGTCTTTGTTCAAAAAATATTTACTCGTGCTTCTACTAACATGACAAACCTGAATCCGTGCCTCCCTGCTCAGCGGCTGCATTTTGAAAATCTCAAATAAACATCTGCACAAACTAGAGAACCATCCCAGCCTGATTCCCTGCATCAGCTGCCCTGTGGGCTCTTGTAGAAGTTAAAATGCAGCAGTTACTGAGTCATGTGGCGATTTTTTGGTGGTCATTTATAAAGAAAAACACGTGACACTTTATATATGTGACAGTTATCAAATCAAGATCCACTCACCTCAACCTGCAGGGATTTTTAGATTCCGCTCATTGTTTGCGCCTCTAGTAAAGTGTTTGATGCGGTTTTTCTCGTCCCTGTGAGATCCAGATAAACAGAACCATATAAAAACCATTCGAACACCAGCAGAATGTTCTTCTTATTTTGAGGGAAGCAGCCAGAGCAAAGCGCGCAACACTCGCCAGTGCGCGCTGTGGTCCGTTTGGCACCGAGGGTTCATTAACTGCTCTGTGAGACTGACAGATGCTGAAAAATGAGGCGGGTTAAGTAAGAGGAGAAAACGAGAACGTTGCGGGGTGTTTTTTTTATTTGCACTTCACCCTGTGGAAGATAGAATAACAAATCTGCGCCAAAAGGAAAACCAAATAATACAGATGCGTTTTGTACGGTCTGTGGAGCATTTACATTAAAACCTGTGCCAAGCGAATACACTGAAACGAAGAGTCTGTGAAGCCAGTTAAAGAAATGTTTTAAGTCCAAATGAAATCAATACAGCTTACAGTACCTGCCTGATATTAGATGCCACAACAGGCCATTAAGAAGAATTGGATTACACATTCTCTCTCTTTATTCTGTTTCTTTCTTTTTTCTTTTGAATCTACAGCTCTGAGTAGAAATATAAATAATTTAAGGAATAAAAACTCCAAACTAACTCCTTCAAACGTGACAAGGTGCAATCAAAGAACAACAAGGAACAGTCCTCCACTAAATGGCCTCATTGCAACAGATATAAAGCTGATGAGCCATACCATGAAGATACAGGAAAGAGATGTTGAAGCTAGATTAAGAATTGAGGTGAGGATCAGCAAGCAGCAGTATGGCGACATGCCGAGAAAGAGTACAACAGATACAATGTTTGCTTTGAGAATGTTGATGGAGAAGTATAGAGAAGGTCAGAAGGAGTTACACTGTCTTTGTGGATCTTGAGAAAGCATATGATAGGGTGCATTAAGAGGAACTGTGGAATTGTATGAGGAAGTGAGACAGTGAGGCAGTGGTGAGGTGTGCAGTAGGAGTGATCGACCAGTTGAAGGTGGGGGTGGGATTACATCGGGGATCAGCTCTGAACCCCTTCTTGTTTGCAATGTGATGGACAGGTTGACAGATGAGGTCAGGTGTGCGTCTCTGTGGATGATGATTTTCACAGACAACATTGTGATGTGTAGTGAGAGCAGGGAGAAGGTGGAAGAGAGCCTTGAGAGGTGGAGGTATATACAGTACTGGAGAGAAGAGGAATGAAAGTCAGAAGAAGCAAGACAGAATACATGTGTTTGAATGAGAATGAGACAGTTGAAATGGTAAAGATGCAAAGAGCAGAGGTATTGAAAGTGCATGAGTTTAAATACCTGGGATATATCAGAATCCTAATTGGGGTCCTGATGATTCATGGTTTTCAAGGGGTTTTACAAATAAAAACGTGCACGTGTATTCAACCCCCTTTACTCCGTCCGATACCCCTAAATAAAATCCAGTGCTACTGATTGCCTTCAAAAGTCACCTGATTAGTGCAGTTACAATGTTACAATGGTCCAGTCAAAATCCAGACCTAAATTCAACTGAGAATTTGTGGCAAGATTTGAAAACTGCTGTTCGCTCCATCCAATCTGCCTGTCCTTGAACTATTTTGCAAAGAAGAATGGGCAAAAATTTCCAGCTCTAAATTTGCAAAGCTGGTAGAGACCTACCGCAAAAGACTTGCAGCTGTAACTGCAGCAAAAGTTGGTTCTACAAAGTACTGACTTAGGGGGCTGAAAACATATGTATACCACACATTTCAGATTTTTTTTACCACCCACACATTAATTATCTATGGCCACTGATGAGCAGAGTGACGCAGGGAGGGAGCCAACTATTCAAGTACAGTCTGTCTGCCAGGCTCACACATACAGAACAAAGAGACAAACTTTCACATTACCAATTCACCTACACTGTATGTTGTTTTGGATTTTATTTTGTTATTATGAGTTTGAGGGGGTTTTCACATTGTTAAATTACCCCATTATTTACAATCAGATCAAAATTGTAATTGTAATAACTATATTACGACTGTTTCGAACCAAGACACCATGTGACCATTGGAAACTGAGTTACTGTCAGACTGCCTGCTTGGCAGACATCAAATTCACGTTGCCCATAGAGCTGCAGCACAGATGGTGAAGTAGTGAGAAAAACCAGGAAACCCTGAATAAATGGGCATGTTCAGGCTTTTAGGGCTTGGAGCAGAGTGCAAATGATTTTAACATGCCAACTAGAAAAGAATCCTCAGTTGTCATAGCGTAGCGCTGTGTTTTCATTCTTCAGCTGCTGGCCAAAGAAACTCACAACAGTTCCTCATTGTTAAGAGTTCCATATGGATAATATGGAACTCTTAACACCTGGAATTAGAATAAAGTTGTTTTTCTAATGATTTCATTCTTTAATTGTGTCCTAGTCACTAAATAGTCAGTGCAGTGATGAAGACGCAAAAGAACCCGAATTTATTTCCTTGTTTTATATTTTATTGATCCTCTTTACAGTGGAGTTTAGTCACTTAGGCACTTAAATACCTGCAGTAGTTTTTTTTGGCTTGTGTCCGTAGAGGATGACAGGATATTTATCATGCTGAACAGCAGAGATATTAATATGATAAAATACAAAGGGAAGCTTTTGTTTGTCAGAGAAACACAACATATTAAAAAACACTATAGATTAAATTTTGCCTGTTCAGTGCTGCAGAACCTCATCTAATATTAAAATTCAAAGAGCAGATGTCAGTTTGTAGGTTAAGTGATTAAACATGAGGCTCTTTTGGCTGTCGAGCCTATTGCCTTCAGTCATTACTGATGGAGTTGAAATTGAAACATTTAAAAGACTCCATGTTTTAATTCATAAAACGGAGAGGCTGTGCTATCTTTTGAGCTAATTTTCCTTACCTATATGCAAAACTGTATGTGGATGCAGATGTCCACATGAAATGTCTGCAAGAGCCTTATCCAAAACAAAAAAAAAGTAGGATTGTTATCTAGCCACAAAAAGCTTTTTTAAAGACAGTTTTTCCTTTATTTTGATAGTGACTGAAGATAAATGATACACAGAGGAAAAATAACATTTTACAAAGATCTTGAGACAGACTTAAAGTGCTGCAGGTACAATGATGCTCACCATAAGGACTACAGTTGATATACAGCAGAAAAGCAAATATACTCCTCAAATTTGCATTTTTCATTATGATAATGTTTTTTAGGGTTTTTTGACAGACAATAACAAATTAAGGTCTTACTCAAAGTGCACCTCTGTGAGTGTGTTTACTTCAGTCTGTGTCTGTATCTCAAAAAAAAAGCCATAAGTTTTTCCGAAACGAGATGAAGTAATCATGATTCTCTTCACTCATGACTGCTGCAAATTTGCATTGAAATAGCAATAAAATACACACAGGTCTTCCACTGAAGTAATTTAAAATTAGTATTACCACACTGCCCTCCCACAGCCAAGGCTAATAACCTTACTGCTTTCTGGTTGACTAATTTTTTATTTTTTTTTTTTGCTTCAGTATTTATCATAATTACTAAAGTTGCTGCTGTGTCAGTAACTAATAAAACTGAAGAAAAAACTGTACAGCCTCTATTTTGAACTTCAGCTCACACCAGTTCAAGATCATCTGTCATCAGTCAGACTTAATTTGCATTTCAAGTAAGCTCTTTATTGTCATTTCAAGCATGTACAAATGATACACAAAGCAAAATAATGTTCCTCCAGGACCATGGTGTTACATATACAATGAAGAAACACACACACAACTAAAGAACACATTAACGCAAACATAAATAAACAGTACAATGGAGGATATTTAATGAAAAAGCCATGACAAAAAAAAGACAATGACAAGCAGCACTGACCATTTTGCAGTCCTGGTTAGAAATAAAGTGCAAATGATATTAAGAAAACAGGAATGTGTGAAAGTATTTCTGGAATAAATATTTGAAAAGCATTTACATATTCATAACATTACATTTACAAGAAATGTGAAAAAGACTTGGAGAATTTGTTAGTGTGTGTTTCCAGTCTAGTCCCCGAGTAGTGAGCTGTCTGATGGCTTGTGGGAGGAAACCATTGCACAGTCTCGCAGTGAGGGACCGAATGCTTCGGTACCTCTTGCTAGATGGCAGGAGGGTGAAGAGTTTATGTGAGGGGTGTGTGGGGTCAGCCACAATGCTGGTGGCTTTATGGATGCAGTGTGTGTGATAAATGTCCCTGATTGAGGGAAGAGAGACCCCGGTGATCCTTTCAGCTGTTCTCAGTATCCTCTGCAGTGTCCTGCAATCAGATACGGTGCAGTTATCGTACCAGACAGTAACAGATTCTCAGGAGGTTCTCAATAGGGCAATGCAGAATATTGTGAAAATTAGTGGTGGGAGATGGGCTTTCCTCAGAAAATAGAGAAGCTGCTCTGTTTTCTTGGCTATGGAGCTGGTATTGAGAGACCAGGAGAGGTTCTCCTAAAAACTGAAGACTGAGGAATATGGTGACCTTGAGGATCAGTCGATCTTCAGGGGAGAGTGGAAACTCCCTGATCTCCTGATGTCAGTGATCACCCCCCTTCATTTTGGAATTTGACGGTACGGACAACAATTAGCAAAAATTGCACGATGCTCACAAAACAGAAAAAACAAGGACCTACACATCCCAGTATGCAATGAGTTAAATACTCATTTTTCAGACAGAAAGTACTTAAATTATTGATTAATATGCAATAAACTCTATATCAGAATCAGCATATCCAATGGTCCTATCAAGGTGGAGTCCATGTGCTTAAAGTTTCAGGTGTGCGCTACTGTAGGTGAGTATGCACTGTTTACATCTGAAAGAAGAACAGTTGAAGTCAACTGACTCAATCAGTTTGTGCTCCAAATGTTTTATAGACTCACCCTGGCAGAGTCCTGATGTCTGTCATAGAAATTTCAGGCACGTCGGTGCATCAGAATGCACTACTGTCCTATTTCCCTCCTTAAGTGGACACATACGCTCCAGAAGAGCATTCTTTTTCACATAATCACCCCACTGATCATTCTACTGGATACTTTTTTGTCCAGCAGTAAGGTAATTTATATACAGTACTGTGTATAGTCTCAAACCACCTCTCATTTCTTTCTGTTTTGCTAAGAAAGTGGGAAATAGAAGCAAAGTTTTATTGAAACATGCAAGCATAAGTGAAAACACACTGCATAAAGCAAAAACATAATTTATACAGTTCTAACCAACTTGAAAGCTAACATTTGGTATGACCACCTTTATTTTTCAACACAGCCTGAACTGTCTTAGCCAAGTTTTCTTTTAATTTATTGAAGAAGTGTTTAGGAATAGTTCTCCAGACTTTTTGTTGGACATTACAAAGTTCTTCTTTGGATGTTGGCTGCCTTTTTAATTCTCTATCAAAATGATTCCAAATTTCAAATTTAAATTTGTCACTCCTTAAGACCTGTTGATACTGATTTTCACTTGAGTTCTTGTGCAATTTGGCATACGTCAGCCTTTTTCCCTTTCTCAAGAATGGCTTCTTGACAGTTACCCTTCTTTTGAGCCATTTCTTATGTACATATGTATATATACAGAGTTTTATAAGTCTTATAGTTTTTATAGTTTTATTGCCTTATTATTTATCTTATTTTTGCTCCAGTTTTATTTATCTATCTTGTTCTTTTGTTCTATGTTTGTTGCACCAGTGCACCAAAGAAAATTCTTAGTCTGTGAAGCCTTCACTGACAATGGCAATTAAAATCATTCTGATTCTGATTCTTATGAGGCTTCAGTAAACAGTAGGTGGAGAAACTGAAGGGCCAGATGCATCTCTCAGGTTCTTTGTCAGGTTTTTGCTAGATTTTTTTCCTGCTTCTTAAGGCAATGAGTTTCAAATACTGTTCATCTATTGTAGATCGTATTTTAGGCCATCAATGTCCAAAGAACAAAATTACAAGACCTTCAGAAAGCCTAGAGAACTCAAGATCACTTTAAAAACAAAAGCAGTATGAGAGTTCTCCAAAGCTGAACAATGTTAAAAAATCCTTCATAAAATTTCCTGGATGAGTAACTGGATCAACTTCAGAATGTAATCACTTGCAAAACCCCACCTCCAGTAAAATTTTCATACAAATCTGTCAGTAACTTTTTATGTAATCCTGCTGACAAACACATGCACACACAAAGAAACAAGCAAACAAACCGAACCAGAAATATAATCTCCTCGACTGAGGTAATTACAAAAACGTCTGGCTCCTTGGAAGCAAAATATAAAGAAATGAGTGGTTGATCAAGACTTTTGCACAGTACTGTACCTTTGTCCAGTTTTATCAACCACATGAAGTACTTCCCATTACAAGCCCTTTTTCCCCCCCTTCACATATGCATTTGTACAATGCTTTTATTCTGTGTAGCGCTTGATCTACCCAACACACAGTCACACACCAAGAATACAGTCTACAGTCGCCCAAGTAGACGTCCATATGCAGACTGGAGGAGCCAAGGATCCAACCATTAGCCTTAAGAGAAGAGTTTGAATTCATAACCCACAGCTACAAGATGCTTTCACACAAATTATGTTCAGATATGAGCAAATTCACTTCCTAATTATGTTGTGTAATATTATTAGTGTATGACTTGTGTTGTAATTTTTTCTATTTAATGAAGTGCCATGTACAGTTGAAACCAGAAGTTTACACTGTGCACTGTGTAATAAGAGATAAAGATTTTTTTCCTCACTGTCTGAAATTAAATCAGACTAAACTCCTGTTTTAGGTCAGTTAGTTGTCAAAATTATTTCTATTCAGGAAATGCTGCAATAATGAGAGAGAGAATATTTTAGAGAAATTTTTATTACTTTCTTTGAAGTCAGACGTTTACATACATTTCCTTAGTATTTGGTAGCATTGCCTTTAAACTGTATGACTTGGGTCAAGCGTTTTGGTTATACTTCCTCAAGCTTCTCACAATAGTTTGTTGGAATCTTGTTCCATTCCTCCTGACAGAACTGGTGTAGCTGAGTCAGGTTTGTGGGCCATCTTGCTCACACAAGCCTTTTCAATTCTGCCCACAAATTTTCTGTGGGACTGAGATCAGGGCTTTGTGATGGCCACTCCAAAATATTGACTTTGTTGTCCTTAAGCCACTTTGAGACTATTTTGGTGGTATGCTTAGAGTCATTTTCCATTTGGAAGACCCATTTGTGCCTAAGCTTCAACTTCCTGGCTGATGGC
>VUQH01042658.1:0-14283 GCA_015106775.1 Etroplus canarensis | reverse complement strand
GGATAGCAGCAAGAGTAAAAGGGAAGGTTTACAAGACAGTAGTGAGACCTGCTATGAGGTATGGTTTGGAGATGGTGGCACTGACAAAAAGACAGGAAGCAGAGCTGGAGGTGGCAGACTGAAGATGTTGAGATTTTCCCTGGGAGTGACCAGGATGGACAGGAGTAGAAATGAGTACATCAGAGGGACAGCTCATGTTGAGAAGTTTGGAGACAAAGTCAGAGAGGCAAGGCTGAGATGGTCTGGACATGTGCAGAGGAGGGATAGTGGATATATTGGACAAAGGATATTGAAGATGGAGCTGCCAGGCAGGAGGAGAAGAGGAAGGCCACAGAGAAGATTCATGGATGTAGTGAAGGAGGACATGCAGAGGGTTGGTGTGAGGGAAGAGGATGCAAGGGATAGGGTGAGATGGAGGCAGATTATCTGCTGTGGCAACCCCTAACGGGAGCAGCCGAAAGAAGAAGAAGAAGACTGAGTGGTGCCAAGTGAAGTGTTAAAATGAATGAGTACAAGTGGTAATACTGAAGAGAAAAAAGGTAAAATTCAACAACATGGTAAACAAAGACGCATGGAACGGCAAAATTCAAGTAAAACAGGATTACGTTAAACTAATTAAAATCCCCTTGCCTCTGTGACATTTTTTTACACAATTCCACTATTAAAAGTAACAACATACTAGATTCCAGACTAAGATAGCTTAGTTAATAAACAGCAAATCAAAAAAACAAAATCATATTATTCATCAGGAAATCTGTAACCAAAACATGTCAGTGTATATTCATGTGAAAATCCACGAGTATAGTAAACTATGCAAGACAAGACTGTCCTTTGCAATTAATTATTCTATTTCTTTAAGGACAAATAATATACAGCCCTTAACTATGATAATATCTCTGAGTTACACAGACAAAACAAATATTTATGTTCTCACAATATCCAAATTTGGCAACAACAGGCAGGACTATAGAACGCCGCCCAAATGTGCAAACCATGCCAATCAAAGCAACTGATTAGACTCTGTGATTGTACCATTGTTTCGTCTCTCAAAGCTTACACTTGACTTTCATGTAACAGCATTTGATTCAGGATAAAGCTCCCTCATTCCGGATTCCTGTATTGCTCCGCTAATATTCTGACCTGTACAAAAAGCATTCAGCATAAGGTAAAGAAGGATATATCTTCTGCTAGCTGTGCGATATACATCAATGCTCATGCATTGTTTGTGATGACTGACCTTTTATGGAGCTTGTGTAAAGCCGTCTAAAACATTCTGTCTTTTTTCTCGTGAGCTTTTATGTGGCACACTCTGGGGATAAACGTGATTGCTCCCTTCTAACCCAAATCTCATCCTTATCCGTTTGATTTTGATCCTCCAGCTTATCATCAACTGTGGGGCTCTTCTTATCCACATCAGGTGTTTCACTGACTGTTGGGGACTTAAGGCTCTCACTCTCTTCTGTTTCCACACCTTCCAGGGACAAAGCCATGATGGGGCCTTCCAGATCAGCCTCAGTGGATGCAGGTGTTGGTGTCTGGCAGAAGTCATCGTCATCACTTAGGATGTCTGTCTCCTTCACCTCTTCTTGGTCTTCATATTCTTCCAGGTCGAACTGTTCTTCCACCCAGCGGTCTGTGTCACCTGCCAACTCAGACTGTTGCTGCTGTGCTGGTTCTTCCTCCTGCTGTTGCTGTTTTGAGCCAGACTCCAGTGGTGAGGCGAGGTCTTGCTGTTCGGGATCCCCATCAAAAACAATATCTGTGTCTATGGTGAAACGGTTACGCACCAGCTTCCTTCTACCTAGAGTCCTGGTTGGGGCAGATGCTGCAAAAAACAGAACATCAAAAACAGAAATTATTATGAATTTAACACTTTCAATACATTACCTTGGTGTTTGGCATCATGAGGATTTTATATTACCCATGGTTTGTTTTGAAAGTAATCATTTCCCTACATATAATGGTTAAAATCATAAGTGACAAGTTCAGATAAAACCAAAGGATTCTATTTATGTCTGTCAAGAATAAAGTGGGGCACTTGGAGCAGTTGGGTTAATGCATCCACAGACTGGCATTTACCTGCTCTATTTATAGTGGGGCGGGCTCCCTTCAGAGCACAGAGTCTTTTTCCTCCAAAGGGTACATACTGCTGGTTGAGTGGTAAACTCTCTGTTTTTAGGAGCTGCCGGCGGTGCTTTTCCCTCAAGATGGAATGGACTGTCTTCACAAAGTCTTTTCTGCTCTCTGGAGAGCTGAGAAAGACAGACAGTTTGTCAGTCTGTTCGATAGCAAACTGGACGTTATCAGTGAAAGGCAAGCTTTAACCAGCAGTGTAATTGAACCTCTTTCAGGAGAGATTCTCACCTGCAGCACAGGTGAAATGTCCTCTCTGGTCTTCCTTCTGATTCGGATTTTGTATGGACAATCTCACACACAGCAGAGCTCTCGCCATCTGAGGGATAAATCATCATTAATCTGGTAAGATATTCTAAAATGATCAGGATTTAGGAGAAGAAAACAGCAGTATTTTAATAAATTCCTGTATTAATTGTGTAATCTACTTTACCTGCATTGGACAAAGACCGGACTTGAAGGGCGTCCGTCGGGATCATGTGACGGAATCGGAAGGGGTCTTTTTCTTCAGAAGATGCAGAAACTCGATGGGAGCCGCCCTTCAGTCAAAAAGAAAATGTTAGACGTTAGCCTCACCTTAACAGATGACTGACTGTGCCAGTTATAAAAATGCTCCATGAGCAAAGTAAATTCACAATGTGGTTACAAAACAGGTCTTATTCTAAAATATGATTTGGTTCTACTCATTGGGTCCTGTTTTTGTGAAAACCTACCATTTTCTTCTTTTGCTTGGACCCTTCCTTGCAAACAAAGACCACTGCTGTTTTGAACACTAAATGCATTAGTGAAAGAAAATAAAAAGTAGTTATCACATGAGTTCAGAAGACTTGGGAAATCAACATAATTGTGCAGGGAACAATTTATGCAAGAAAAAACCCCAAATAGGCACAGAAATTCTGATGAGATTCAAATTGATTATAGGCTTTCTTTAGTACGGTTACAGTTATTCTTGTTACAGTCTTAATTGCAAATGATTCACTGACATAAAAAGACAGAGGCTCATATATACACTGGCATTTATATAGCGCTAAATAGCAAACCTCCACCCCCATCCCTTGCATCCTTTTCCTTAACACTAACCATTTTCTTTCCTCCTTCACTATATCCATGAATCTTGTCTGTGCTCTTCCTCTTTTCCATCAGCAGCTACATCTTCAGCATCCTTCGTCCAATATATCCACTATCCATCCTCTGCACATGTCCTACCACTTTGCTTCTCTTACTTCGTCTTCAAACCTCTCAACCTGAGCTGTCCCCATGTACTCATTTTGTATCCTGTCCATCCTGGTCACTCCCAGTGAAAATCTCAGCATCTTGAATTCTGTCACCACCAGTTCCACCTCCTTTTTGTCAGCGCCACCGTCTCCAATCCATACATCACAGCAGAGCTCTCTACCATTTTTTTAAACATTCCCTTTCCATCTTGTTGTCATCCTGTCACAAAGCACCTCTGACACTCGTCTTCACATACCCCGCCTTGCCTGCGCTCTCTGCTTCAGCTCTCTTGTGTGCTCTGTTGCTTTGTTTGGTTGACCCCAGTTATTTAAATTCATCCACCGGCTCTACCTGTAATTCTTACATCTTCACCATTCCACCTGCCTAACGCTCATCAGCGCCCCCACACATGCCGATTCTCTCTTGCTTCTACTCGCTTTCATTCCTTGTTTCTTCAATGAATACCTCCACCTCTCCAGGCTCTCTTTCACTTTCTCCCTTCTCTCACATACAGCGCTTCATTCTATACACTTTAATTCCATTACCTACTTCACATCTATGCCTGATTTAGAATAACCAGTTAATCTAACATGCACGCCTTGGATCATGGGAGGAAGGCAGAGCACCAGGAGGAAACCCACGCAGACAGCCACTGCACCACTGTGCAGACCATACAACATCAGTACACTATTGTTGAAAAAAAACTTCACAGTTACATCACTGTGAATTTTTGCACAACAACTAGTGCATTACCTTCAAAATCTACCCTGACACTCTCTTGAAAATGGTTTACAAGTGTTCTTTATAGTGCATTGTATGCAATCACAATTAATTTGTGCCTTTTCCATGAAATGTTTTGGAATTTCTAATTTCATTTATAAAAATATCATACACTTATTAATTACACACTCAACAACTCTGACATACCAAATGTAGCCATCTGGGGTTCTTTCTTCCATTTTCCTAAGGAGGCAGGCGGGTTGATCCAGGTCACAGTGTTGTGGAGCAGAAGATCACCCATTGACAGATCAGCAACCTGGCAAGTGTAACAAAATATCAGCTGTCACTTCATGTCGTCAACGATTACCAATCAGAGCCAAGGCACGTTTTTCCAATCTACCTCTTTCTTTTCGCTGCTCTGCTCAGTGATGAGCTGATCGAACACCGCTCCAAACTCCTCATGGATCTTCTGCATCTCATTGATGTGGCTGGCAACCTTGTTCATGGCTTTCATGGCAACTACGAGCACAGAATGCGGAAAGAGGGGAGTTAAGAGGGGAGTTGAGACTGTATACATACGCGCATTCTACTCTAAGAATTTTCGTCTTACCATCCAAGTGGTAGTGTTCCTCGCTGTCTGGGTCTGTGAGTGAGTAGAGCTCCTTCAGCAGGAGGGGATACTTAAGCACCCTCTGTATAGGTTTGATTAGGTAAGACTCTAGAGTAGATGAGTGCTGCTGCTTGGGGTTCCGCTCATCCAGAAAGGCCTTAAAATTGGGGTCAGTTTTGGCTGGAATGACCAAAAAATGAAAACTCAATAAAACTCACTGACATGTTGCATACTTTTTATTCATCATCTTTCTATAATTGATGCACATTGGTTTACTCAATTGTCTGTAATTCGTGGCTATAAAGTTTGTTCTCTTCTTATTTAAGTTGTTTGGCTCGATATTACACAGGATTTAGTAAAACCTGAGACCCAGGTGGTGTTTTCTCTGTCCTGCATCAGAAGGACTGGATTGTTTTATGTTTTCAGAGAAGGGTCATTTTTATCTAAGAGCAGGGAATCATGAGTGGGCAGAACAAAAATCTGTTTACTGCTGTTAAAAAACAGCTTTAGCTGAATAGCACCTCCTTAAACAGTGTGGCAGCTGACCAGTTGACTCATTGAATGTAAATGCAGCAAACCAAGCCATCCACTCAAGTCCCAAAGGGAGTGGGTGTGCTAGCTAGAGAATAGATGTTCAGAACCACTCATTATATACATCATACAGCTTTTAGCCATGGGAGCCTCCAGCTTTACAGTATGCAGGGGTCAGATGGACAGCAGTGTGGCTGAGAACCATGCAGAGCAGATTTATGGAGCTTTGCAGTGTTATGGCAGATGGTTGTGGGAATAATACACCCTCTCATTCTAGTCAAAGAGGAATGCATCTCAGAAACATATTTACTCACCCTTTACGAGGACCTTAGGGACTTTGGTGTGGCTGGCACAGAAAGCACTGTAGATTTTAAAACGGTCTGCATAATACAGGAAAGAGCCTCCGAGGGAGAAGAGGATTTTCTGGGGAAAAAAATAATTAAATTACTCAACCTGCTGTTCAAAGAGATCATGGGGGTTTTAAATGCATGTTGCTGCTCATATCTTCTGATGTATATTTCACAAATGAAAAACTTACCTTAAACTGATTCACCCTCTCCAGTTTCTCCAGATCAGGAACCAGTCTAGTCCCATCTTCCAGAGTCTTAAGAAACTCAACTTGGAACTCCACCATTTCTGGCAAGTTACCAAACAGTACATCCAACTGAAAGAAAAAGACATTTGAGCCAAGTTTTAAAAAAATAATAATGTTAAGACAATCCATTACATGCCAAAAATGTTATTTTAGTCCCTTGCTACAGTTAAACGATAGAATTAAAAAAAAAAAAAGTAATACAACCAAATGAATTTCATTACTGAAAGTGCATATTTATTGGCCAAACTCCCATTTCTATCTCTCTCACTCATCATACAACCCTCTTGTCCTCACACAGCGCTACACTTCACGTGATTATGTAACCTACTTTTATCAGAACATTTCAAGAGGACTGGCATTTAAAAGCCAACCTACCCTATAAAGGCACATGGGAAACATTTGACATACCTCATCCTGAGTGAGGAAGGGCTCTTTCTGCAGTGGGGTTAAATATCTCCCAATGAGGCAATTGAGATCCTGCAAGAAAATTGTGAAAATGAATGAGTAAATTGTATTTAAGTCAAGTCTGTCTTTAAATAAGGTTTCCATAATTGTCACAACTAAGGTATGAGGTGCAGGGATTACCAGAAAGTAGGAAAAATAGTCAAAAATCAACATCAAAGGCGCTTGTGGGTGCCTTTTCTGTATGTATTTTAAGCAAGAGGAGCTATATGGAGATTGGGGTAACAGTAATCTAAGCTGAACTGTTGAAAGCCTGTGAGATTAGCAAATGCCTGGCAGTCAAAGGTAACCTTAGAGTTTAAAGAGCTTAAATAATCTGTGCTCCAACTGGAAGAAAAAAAATCCAGTATAAAATATATTTATATTGTGGTATTTTATTAAAGATTTTTGTCTCAAAAATCTAAAACTACATAGTGGAAAAATCTTCATGATCAACATCAGTCACAGATTATATAGTGGCCATATTGGCCACTACTTGGCCAATATGGCTAACAAATAAACTAATAACTGCTGTCCATTTTAGTATTGCGAGTGATTAGTTAAATGGAAATTAAAGCCCTGTATTTTTTATGTCATGTATTTTACCTTTGCCTTATTGCATTAGCTATAGAACTGCAGCTCCCATTGCTGTACACACAAACATAAAATGCACCCACAAGTCTGCTCGCACAATACACTATGAATCATGCACAATATGATTTTTAAAATAAGTATATTTATGTCCCAAGAAATTGGGTATAACATTTTAGTTAGCCTTAACATTATTCCATTATATAGCATCTATAACCCAGTTATTCCACTGAGCCATATTTATACCGGGCAGAAGAAGATTAGGCAATATCCAGGCAAGGGCACAGCTGTGTCCCGCTCATATCTCCAGGGACACCAAGATAAATATGGATAGGTCATTTGGAATAGGTAATGTACAAGTCTAACACAACCTAAGGCAGACAGAAACATCGATCGATGGACAGGAGGAACATGCACACACAAACACAATCTGCCTCTTACAAGTAAGACGACTGATACTGACTTTGACATAGGTGCGTTCGGTCTCCACTAGTTCACAGATGACTTTGCGGAGCTTGTCGGCATCAGAGAGCTGTCGGGGGGTTGCAGGAGGTGGAAAGGGTGAATCCGGGCTCGGCGAAGAGGACATGCACTCCAAGGAATTCATGTCATGGAGACTGCGGCAGAAAGCAGCGACCTGCTCCGTACTCTGCAAAAAAATTAATTAAACAGAGAAGTATTTTGAGTTACAAAAGTTAAAATGTCATAACACTATTTAATTCCAAACTAAAGTCTTAAAAGGAAATATCATTGATCGCAAAAGCAGCACCACAAAATATTAGGATGCAGATGCCACTTTCTACCTACTGTTGTGCACAGATCCATGACTGTGAAGCAAGTGAGCCTGGAAAGAGGCAGCGAGGCAGCTCTAAAAAAATCATTTGCACTAATTTGGTCTATTTTCAGTCTGTCATAACAATGACTTTCCGCCTCCCTCTCACTCACATAGCTCTTTTCCCTGGTGTTTTCCTCCTACTGATGGATCGGTGGTGTAATGATTCATCTCTTTCACAGAATCAAAATATATACACACACAACAGTGTCTGTCCACATACAGTATGGGTTGCTGTGGTGACCAGCCCTGATGTGCATTAGACTATCAATTTGGGCAAAAATAGACCCCACTCAGCAACAGCCTACAAAGCTGAACTGGTATAGTTATTTCAATAGGCTACAGCCTCACCAGCCATAAATATAAACAGGCATTTTGGCTTTTAAATCAATATGAACAAAACACAGAAAGCACAAAGAGCACAGGTCATATCCATCAAAATATCATTCATTCCAAGAAAAACGACTTCATTTGAAAAGTACATGGTAAAAATGAACTAAAAAGTCACATATAGCCATTTTGGTCACATAGTCTAGTAGCATTTGTAGTAATCACTGAGTTCATAACAGGGAGCTGAGAAGGCTATGCTTTGCAATATGTGGAGTTTTATAGCCTTGACAAAAGCAATTTGTCTTGTCACACCTATAAGATCCCCTGGGAAACAATGGAATTATAACATCCACACAGCTGCAGGTGGATAAACGCTATCATTCTCAGATAGAAATCTTAATTAAGATCTGAGGCACTGTCAGTCTTCACATCTAAACAGCTTTATGGTTTTAATTATGAGATATTGCAATTCCTAAAAAGCGATGCATAAAAAAAAAAAACTGTGCAGTTCAGTTCTCTGAGGTGTAAAACATTTTTTTCCAATACTTACCAAAACGATGATGAAAAACCACCATGGGTTTGAGTTCTTTGCTGTCATTCACTAAAATATAATGGAAAAATACAAGAGCAATGTACAACAAGAACACAGCTATCCAGTGTCAGCGCTTCTCATGCAGCTTTGCAAATGACCGTGGTTATCAGCTTTGTTATCTAATCAAAGAGACATTGATATGTGAGGCACGACAGCCATTTGTTCCCCTTGACAATGTTCCCAAGTTAATCAGGCAGCCCTCAGATAAACACATGAACTAGGAAGTGCACGTCTGTTCCAAATGCATTTTACACCACTGCATAAATATATTCTTTAGTTAAATTTGTAACCTCTGATGTTTTTTGCATTTCTTGCATTTATATGGTGTTTTTCTAGTCTTTACTGACCACTCAAAATGCTTCAATAACAAGGCACTTTTTAAACACACTTTCATACAGTGTTTTGTTCTATTCACTTCAAGCAGTATATCTACCTCACAGGCAAAGCCCAATATAGAATCACCAATTAACATGCATGTCTTTGGAAAGTGGGAAAAAGCCAGAGTACCTGGTAGGAGAACATGCGAAAGCACCAATCCCACACAGGTGAAACTAATTACAAATCAGCAAATCATATAATTTGTAATGATTCACTGCAGAGGGGCCTCCTGACTGCAGTTTTTACTTAACTGATTAGAAACCATTAAAATGCATTTAGGACCTTGCAAACCATCACAGAGCAGTTATGATAAAGATACGAATTGTTTAGGAAATGGAAGAAAAATGCTATGAACTCACATGACATGTTATGAGTATTTATGGCGTTTGCGAGGCTAGGTATAGTACCTACCTTGCAATTGTTTCGTGAATATTCATGAATATTTATGGCTGAGGGAAAAATTTGCTGAACCAGCATAATGTGGGCACGAAAGATTAGGATGCATTTACAAATTATAAAGTAATTGTCAAGGTTTATGAAATCATAAACCTCTTTGAAAGTTTTGAAAATTCCAAGGCTGGCACCTTCACTTCCTCATTAATACAAGGTGTTCACGAAGTCTTGCCAATCATTACAACATTCAACAAATTCAATCATGAAGTACTTATGACATATTTGGGATTCATTATGAACTGAATTTGTGTTGATCACTTTCACATATGTGAGATTGGGGTTAAACCCCTACCTGGGGTTCAAACCAGAAACCTTCTTTCTGTGAGGCCACAGTGCTAACCACTCAACCAGCTGGACAAAGAGAGGGATTTTAAAGTTAAATATGTCACTAAATGATATCTAAGCTCTACTACATAAATTAAAATGAAGGAAATGTAAAATGACAAAACACACATTGCAAGAGTGCAAAAAAAGAGGGTTAAATATGTAAATCTGATTCTTTTCTGACCAATCTGTCAACTGAGCTTATCAAGTTTTATCGAGCCTAGCAAGACAGTCACAGTCAAGTCATGCTCTTCACAATCTAGGCTAATTAACACCATGACAACTTTGGGTGCTTGGACAGTTATGAAATGATAGAGGAGCAAAAGAAAAGAGGGGGAGGGAAACAAGAAATCAAAGCCTTCAGTATCTATTTAAAAGAACAATATGTAAATCAGAAGAGCCGTCACAGATAAATCTTTGAGATGCCAGAAACAATTTCCCCTTGCAAAAAATAAATTATAGATAAAGACTGCTTCAGAGCATTAAAGCGGTGATGGAGTAGGGAGAAGACTGCATGTCTGTCCTCTCAAACTGATGAAGCCTGTGAACGCAGCCTGAAGTGCCAAGACAGAAATTCGGAAATGGTCAGGGTAGTTTGTCCAAGTCATGTTATGTCCAAGCCATCTGCAGTAAGAGCTGTGGAGAATCAGCTTCTATATATGCAGTATTTTATTTTGTCATCTCATGGAGCACTCCAGTGATTATGGGGCAACTCTGCGACAACAGTGACTCACAGCTTCCTGCCGTCTGTCTATAGCAGCCAACAAGAGGTGTGAAACTAATGCTGAAAAGGACAGGTGTTTTTGTTTTTCTTCTCACTGGCATAAGACAACAGCCCTCCCAGCAGCATCGAGAAACAAGCAGGTAAAGAAGGAACATGCATGAAAAGAATCTCACCAGATGAAGCATGTCATAGATGGAGTCTGTGGAGCGCTTGCTGTGCTTGCTCCACTTCAGGATGGACATAGCCGGGTGCAGATGGACAGTCGGCGTCAGTTAAAGTGCCAGAGTGAAAAAGCCTCCAGGCTTTGGAAAGAGTAACTCTACACTGTCTCTCTCCAATACATTTCTCAGCCCTTTTGTCTTCCCTGTTTTGTTTTTTTTTTAAAGGAGAAGATGCTGTGGTGCTTGTGAAGAAGGATGAGTGGAGCCGCTCAGCCTCCTCCTCTCCGCCCACGAGCACTTACAGCCTTCCAACTCCCCTTCTTTTGCTCCTTCACAGCCTGCTGTAGCTTTGTCACCAATAATCTGTCGTTTTCTCTCTCTGCCTCTCTGTCTTCTCTACAGGCTGGGTAAACTTAGGCACACAGTGTGAGTGTGAAGATCTGGTCAACTCTAGCAGCATTGTAAATTGGTCTCGATAATCCTCCAGATCGGGGAAGAGAGCAACGGAACAGGAGGAAAAGAGTCTCCTCCTCAAGGTTGCAGTGGAGCAGGATTGGCTGGGTGAGCCACGCCGCAGTAGAATATGTATGCAGGATTTCAGAAAAAAGGGGAGAGTGGAGTTGCCAAAGAGCAGGCTTGGGGTGGGGGGGGTTGAACTGTAGTGCAGCATTTAATAACTAAATCAAACAAAGCATTGGTTTCCGGGATCGGCACACGTGCCCTGAAAATGCCTCAACAGTGGAGAAAAAAAACAAAGCACGTTTGATAACAGCAAGTGAGTGGCACAGTGATCCAGTGGTAAGCGCTGTCACCTCACAGCAAGAAGGTTCCTGGTTTGAATCCTGGCTGGGGCCTTCCTGAGTGGAGTTTGTATGTTCTCCGTGTGCTTGCGTGGGTTTCCCCTAAGTACTAAGACATGCAGGTTAGGTTAACTGGTGATTTTTAATTGGCCATTGATGTGAGGTAGTTGAACTGTGACTGAATGAATGGTGTTCAAGGTGCTTTGAGTGGTCAGTGAGCCTAGTAAATGGGAGTACATTAGATTTTTATTTCCCCTATCTCCGAGGAGACTCCAATAACTGAATTACATGACTTGCTTTCCAATATGTCCTTTTTCATTCAGTTTGTCATTTCCTACTCTTCCCAGAATCCCCCAAACAAAGGGCACACATTTGTCACTGAAAGCAGCAAAGTGCTAGTGCATAGTCAAACAAAGTAGTGACTGTTATTCAGAACACAAAGTGAAGCAGCATTGTGGTCTTGTCTATTGAGTCTATAACCAGAGTGTAGGAACTGCCTTCACTGATAAAAGATGTAGTCTGTGCCAAAGTTCTTGCTCTGAATACATAGCATGCAATAAGGTTACACTGCAAATAGCTTTTTAAATAAAGTAGGAGTATAGTGATAGCACTTCACCCTAAAAGAAAATTACAGAAAAAATTGTCTCCATTTCAAATGTCACGGTCCAGCTCATGAGCCATGACAAATCATGGGAGAGACACAGCTTGAACCAAAATTTACCAATTAACTAAAACAAATGAAAACCATAATTAACTTAATGAGGTGTGTTAGTCAGTGTCATCAGTGTGTCAGCAGCTGGATGAGCGTTTGAATGTTAGCTGTATGGTACTGTGTAGTGTAAAACCTAAAATAAAGAAATAGATAGATGGAGAGAGAACAAAGACATAGGCAGCCAACTTCCAAATGCTCCAGGCTGGCCAGGTACTTCCAGTCGCACTAAATGACTCCACCTACTAGGAACCTGCTAGGCAACGCTGAGGGGCAAATAAGGAAATTATACAGCAGGCCCAGGCAAGGCAGAGGGCCATCCTACCCCATGCATTAAAAATATTCCAACATTACTGCTGATTTTTCACCTGGCTTCGATCTGTGAACATTTATAATCGCAAACCTAACCTGATGCTTGCTAACCACTATTGTTTCAAGCCCAGCACCACACCCTTAGCAACCTGGTGCCAACGGGAAGCAAATTAAGAAGGAGACAGGGATGGAAGCAAGCAGGTAATGTGCATATACATTTGCCACCAATACCAGTCAGGAGCTCAATACAATGTGTCTACCACCAAGTCTGAACCGTCTATCAGCCAATACAGTTTCAATACCAGTGATTATTTTGTCAATCTGTGGTTTTAACACTGTAATTCACAACAATAAACTGTAAAGACCCTACAGTATTAGAGCGAAAACCCCAACAATCAGATGATCCCTTATGAACAAGCACTTGGTGACTGTGAGAAGGAAAAATTCCCTTTTAACAGGAAGAGACCTCCGGCACAACCATTTCTCTCGATTAGTTGGAGGTGAGAGGAGAGGAAGGTGAGCAAAAAGAGCAAGACTATGGAAGAGAGAAGACAACATTTAATGACATGCAGCAGTAGCAAATAAATGGATGCAGAGTGAAAAGAGGTGGGAGGAGAAGAAATGCCCAGGATATCATAGGAAGTCCCCCAGCAGCCTAAACCTATTGCAGCATAAATAAGCCCTAAGTATGAGCTTTATCAAAAAGTAATGTTTTAAACCTAATCTTAAATGTAGAGAGAAGTCAAAAAGGTTGTGGTCGGTGTAGACCACCACAGCCACAGGCACCTTAAAATGCCTTGGTGCCCAAATCAATGCAAGCACTTCCTTTTCTATGGTTGAACAACTTCATTGATAAGAGTTACATTTTTTGAAAAAGAAGTTCACTAGTTTATCAAAACCCATGTCATCAGTTTAAGGACAGGCCTTGTCCCTTGTCCTGAAATGAAAAGGCATGATCAAGTGTGGTTGCCAACACTTGAATGCAACACAAATCTGTGACATTTTTAATAGCTGTTCTTTGTAATTCAGAATTCCTGATTTCAAGGGGGTCCTGTTCTGCAGTGGTAAATTTCGTAACAGTCAGATGGACGGCCACACAGACCTAAAAAAAAAAAAATCATACCTTCAGCTGCTCCCTTGTATCCTCTCCAAGGGGTCACCACAGCAGATTAATATGCATTGGTAATTTTGGCAGAGGTTTTTACACTGGATGCCTTTCCTGACGCAGCCCTCCAAGGTGAGAGGGTCTTGTGTCCCCAACTGGAATTGAACCTGGAACCTTTCACTTGTAAGGCAAATGTGTAAACCACTACACTACCTTAAAAATGTTAGCAATTCTTCTACTATCATGGTGATTAACCACACAAAGTTTGATAAAGATCCAGAAAACAAGTCAGCTCCTGTAGGATGTAGTTGTGTTCAAAATAATAGCAGTCCCACATCACTAGCAAGATAAATCACTGTTTTTGTTAGAATTTCAACTTCTACACTGCAAGTAAGTTTCTAGAAGGGTTAGTAAAGGTATAGAAAACCAACAGACCCAACAGGCATGACGTGCATGCTGCTGAGTCTGTGAAACTGAATCATTTACTGAAAGGGGCATGTTCAAAAAAATAGCAGTGCCGAATTCAATTAGTGAGGTCATTGATTATGTGAAAAAAAATAGGTGTTAAACAGGTGGCCCTTATTTAAGGATCAAGGCAACTGACGCTGCATATGCTGGCTGTGCATTTGTCCTTGAAAAACAGAGTAAAATGGGTCGTTCAAGACACTGTTCAGAAGAAGAGCGTTCTTTGATTAAGAAATTAATAAAAGAGGGGAAAACCTATAAA
>VUQH01042653.1:0-14768 GCA_015106775.1 Etroplus canarensis | reverse complement strand
TGAGATGGAAGCAGATGATCTGCTGTGGTGACCCCTAACGGGAGCAGCTGAAAGAAGAATAAGAATTCATTCATTTTCAGTTTAGCCTTTGTACCTGACCATTCAAAACCACTTAACACTGACCTACACTACCAGTCAAAAGGTTGGACACACCTTCTCATTTCTCATTGACTTCTGCACAACATAACTGATGGTCCCAACCCCATTAAGGCAAGAAATTCCACAGATGAACCCTGACAAGGCACACCTGTGAAGTGAAAACCATTTTAGGTGACTACCTCATGAAGCTCATCGAGAGAATGCAAAGAGTGTGCAAAGCAGTAATCAAAGCAAAGGGTGGCTATTTTGAAGAATCTAAAATATAAAACATGTTTTGAGTTATTTCACACTTTTTTCTTCACTACATAATTCCATATCATTCATAGTTTTGATGGCTTCAGTGAGAATCTACAATGTGAATAGTCATGAAAATAAGGAAAAACCATTGAATGAGAAGGTGTGTCCAAACTTTTGACTAGTAGTGTATATATCATCCCAGCATAAAAAGGGCACCTAACTTAAATTGTGTCGTCACATAAAAGACAACTTTGCAATGAACCAACTTTAAATTGTATCTTGACACTTTGTTTCTAGCAGCCTATTACAAAAAGACAAATTTGTTCCCATTTCTTTAGCAGACTCTATTAAAATACCAAAGATAACACAGTTTGACAGGCATAAAATAGTATTTTTGCACCAACAAAGTGATTTCCAGAGAGCTATTAGTTGAAAACTTGGTATATATGTGCAGTGAGTCTATTACAGAATGAGGAAACTAGATAAGTGGCCTAAAAATTCCAGAAAAGACCTGGCATAGGACCTGAGAGATGCATCTGGCCCTTCAGGTGAGCTTTCTACTGTTCACCAAAGCCTCATCAGAAATGGTCTCAGTGGAAGGGTGGCTGTCAAGAAGCCGTTCTTAAAGAAAGATAACAAGGAGTAAAGGCTGAGTTATGCTAAATTACAGAAGAACTGAAAATCAGTGGCAACAGGTCTTATGATGAATCCACATTTGAACTTTTAGGCCAATATGTATGGAAGAGGTCAGGAGAAGGGTTCAACAGTGAGTGTTGGGGAGCTTTGTCAAAATTGATTGAATTATGGACACAGAAAAGTACTGTCAGATTTTGATCCAGCATGAAACAGTATCTGGAAAGAAACTGATTGGCAGCAGCTTCTTTTTTTGTGCATGATAACAATCCAAACACACGGTCAAAGCAGTAAAAGCCTACCTGGATAAACAAAAAAAAAAAAAACACAGTGGAACACTATCAGTCGCGGATTGGCCTTCCTAGAGTCCAGACCTCGACATTATGGAAGCAGTGTGGGATAATCTTGACAGAGTGGAACAAAAGGCAGCCAACATCCGAAGAGCTTTGGAATGTCCTCCAAAAAGGCCGCGTGAACTATTCCAGAAGACTGCTTAAAGAAATGACAATAAAGCTTACCTTAGAAAGTTCAAGGTGTGTAGAAGAATAATGGTGGTAATAAAAAAATGCTGACTTTCAAGCGTGTTAGAACTGTAAAAACTCTGTTTTTGCCTGATGTACTGTATGTCCATTTATGTTTGTACATTTCAATTAACTGTTCCACCTAGTTCCCATTTTCCTAGCAAAATAAAAAGAAATGAGGGGTGGCTGAGACTTTTGCACAGTAGTGTATAAAATGTCATCACTTCATTCTGTATCCTGTGAGACAGTTGAATTAAATTTTGAAATAATTAGTGACTAAAACCTTGAGTCATGTTACAGAAACCTGTATCGTTTTAATATGCTTTTCCTTGCATCCTCTCTATTCACATGGCCCTGAAACTGTTCCTAGAATGAAGTCCTCTTTCAGTCCCTTAAATGCACATCAACGTAGTAAGGAGTCTGCAAAACAAAATGTGGGATACATAAGCAGCAGTTAGACTCACACGTTGCCCCTAAGTCTGAGTTAGAATCAGAATACTTTATTAATCCCCGGGGGAAACTGCTTATGTTACAGACACTCTGTTAAGTATACTTAAATATGAATATGAAAAATAAACATAAATATATATGTATACATCTCTCTCTGTCTGTCTACATCCTTGCTGGAGGGAGATCAGGTGCAAAGAAGGGACATGGTAACATATTAAAAAGGACCCTAAGTGGATATTTGTCCAAAAAATTTGAAGCTAGGCAGGAGGACAACCTGAAAACATAATGCCACTGGCCACAGCTGTCACCAATGTGGAGATATAAAAATAAATCGTTTCCAAACCCATATTAAAGTCAATGATTTCATTGCTTTTCTACTCAGACTTGCACACTGTGTATACAACTGTATTCACACACTGAGCTACACTGCTCAAAGACTTGTAAAATGACTTGTGTGTAAAATCTATGAAGGCCCCCTAATGTTACTATGTGGCTTAGAAAAGTGCATTAGAAAAGTGCCGGTATTCGTTGTTTCTTCTAATTTGTTTATTAAAAGTTGAGTTGTTTTTTTTTTTTACATAGTGTTAAATACAATCTCTCAGGGAACAGAGGTCTGAAAGCAAGATCATTTTTGATTCATGTCCTTTTAGGAGACCACCAACAAAATACCACTTTGTAATTACTTTAAAACTCAATCCTATCAATCTTCAGTTGGAAACAACAGAGAATAAATCAGAGGAAATGTCTTTTAATTCATAGCATATTTGTGCAAAACAGGGAAAGTCAGGTCCCAGAGCCCATATTCCAGCAGCTTTCTTACATTAAAGGCTAATGAAAAACATCCTCAAACACCCAACCGTAAAATTCAAGCCTTCTATCTTCCATCAGGACGACCGTGCATTTCTGGTGTGTAAGTCAGAAGAACAATCATGACCCACAGGTGCAGCACCGCCTGGAAAGAATAAGAAAGTTAAAGAATAAATTCAAAATTTTACTGACCACTGAGCATGCTCTCTTTGAGCCAGCCAGCATATTATTTCAATATAAACACTGACCATGTACAGGATGACAAAAACTCTGGCTATTGGGTAGCGCCTCAGAAAGATTCCCAGTCTTATGCTGTGAGAAAAAAAATATTCAGTAAACAGCTTTTTTTTCACAAGCAGAACAGAGTCACATTATAGCAGAGTATAATGATAAAAACAGTGTTCCAGGAACAGTAAGCTTTTTACCTGAATCGATCAATAGTGCTGGCTGCTTTGCGCACTTTCCCATACACTCCTGGACTGTCCTGGTCACTGAAGAGCACTGGTGTGTTTCTCTGTCGTGCTCCTGACAGTCCAAAATATATGTAATTATAGAGTATATATTATGTTTACTATGTACAAAAATGAACCATTCTTCAAAACCAGTGCTTAAAATGCCCCATTTAATTAAAAAAATAGAATATGCCCTCCTACCTGCTCCATCTAGACCGCTCATGTTGATGGCTGGCCCTCCACTTTGTCCTCCCTGAGTGTTCTTCAGCTGCTGTTCCAGACGCTCCAGCTGGAAGACTAGGGAGTTTTTTTCCGTGCCCAAAGCCTCCAGCATCGTCTGCTTCTGGATCAGTGTCTCTGTCAACTGGTGGAGTCGGTTCTCCAGCTCTGTTTGGCTGTTGCTGAGAGTCTTATTGGTCAGCTGAAAAAGGAAATGCATCATCAGAGGCTATTTGAGACTATATCACCGAAGTCCTGACCCAGGACTAACCTGGTTCCTGAGTTTTTGGATTTCATCTTCTCTGTCTTTGATTCGGCTCTGCAAAGTGGCTTTGGCTCGATGGTGCTCTTCCTCCAGGTACTGCAGCTCCTATAAAAAAAAAAAAATACAAAAACATCTCATAACGTGCACACATCAATTATTCCTAAGAAAGCCTCCCACACAGATTTTACAATTGAGTTTCAAGATTATAATTATAATCGCTCTTTATTACCTGTTTGTAGCGCTCCAGCTCAGCCTCCACCTCTTGCTTCGCTCTGTTCTGTAAGGCCTGTTGCTCCTGTAACTGTGCTTGTTGCTCCCTCCATGTCTCTGTCTCTGCCAGGGCCTGATTCTCCAAATCCTGAAAGCAAAATGATACATGCACTAAATTACTGACATCTCTGTGGTCTCTTTGTTAATAAGGAGATAACATAAAAGTGACTCAGTTTTGACATCATTAAAGTAAAAATGATTATCAGCTGTCAAGCAATTTCTCTTTTTCCTGCTGTTTACAGCATCTCACCTGTATTTCTGTCCGCAGAGTGAGCACTTGCCCCTGTAATTTTTGGATCTCCTCCCTCTGCAGCTCCTTTTCATGACGCAGTTCCTCGAGCTCTAGAGCCACGGCCCCACTGCCATCCAGAGTGTCCAGACCAGATCCCTCCTTCAGGCTGCTAATTAACTTCTCTTTGGACTAAATAAACATTTACAAATATGAAAAATTAGTTAGAAACCTAATGAGAGGGAGAAGACAAACAACAATCAAAGAGAAACAGACTCATCTTTAGCCTAGATTATAGTGCTAAAACTATCAGAGGTTTTTCTGGGGAGCCTCAACAAGCCTTACTTGTAGGATACGTGAAGCTTTGTGTTTGTAGTCTTGTAACTCTTGCTTGGCAGACTCAGCTGAAGCTTTGGCACTTTTTAGTTGCTGTTGAAGGTCATCAACCTTGACCTTCTCCTCTGCTGTTCGACGCTCTGCTGCAGTCACTGTCTCTGCAAGGGTCTGCCTCTCAGCCTCTAATTTGGACAGCCGGCCAGCATACTCGGTCTACACAAGACGAGAGATTGAAGCAGGCCCATCATTTTCACATGCCCAGTCTACACTTAATTGTTGTAAATAAAGAAAGATGAATGGCGTCGTGTGAACCTGCATCTGTCGATAGCTGTCCTGTTCCCTCCTGAGAGCCAATTCAGCCTCTCGCAGCCTCTCCTGTATTGTTTCAAGAGCTTGGGATTGCATGCTGTTCCCTTCTGTGTGGTCCTGCATAATTCTAAAATTAAACAAACAAGGAAAATAGATTCTAAACCAGCTCTTGTAAAGCTGAGCCTGATTTCTACTTCAAAATTTGGTCACAAGTGTACCTTGATTTCTCCTTCTGTGCCTCCTCTAATGCAGCGCTGCGGGATTTTAGAAGCTGATCAGCTTCATCGAGTCTGATTTTTAGGACTGCAAGTTGACTGTCTTTGGCTGATAGGGCTTCTGTCAGGTCATCAACCTGTGACCGAAGTTCACGTAATGTGCGGTCAGTCTGAGACTGCTCCGAGTTCCATTTGTCTGCACGTAGGCGGGCCTGGTTCAGCTCTACAGGAAAAGAAAACAACTTAAATCAGAGGAAGAGCTATAGAAATGTGTGCCATTTGCTGTTTTCATTTTGTCTTTATTTGCTAACCATCTTGTAAATCTTTTGCTCTCTGGATGATTGAGGCCATCTCTTGGTTGAGGGAGGCCACCTCACTACGCAGCAGCTGGTTCTCCAGACGCAGACTGGACAGGATCTGGCTCTGTGGTTCCTCTGTAGGAGGAGAAAACTCCTGCCTGCCGGACTCTTGAGGGACAGCCAAGCCTGAGTCTGAACTCTCAGGTGTATCCGTGGTGGCTAGGCAAGAGTGAAAGGTAAACAACAGTTACATACATAATTGTGGCTGCTGCTAATACTGTTGTATTGTACAGCTAGACAGAAGCAATTATTTTATGCCTTTGTACATTACAGATTCCCTGTGGAAACCTGAAAGGCGCTACTGAGCCATTTTCTACGAGGGGTTTCGTTTTTGTTGGGAGGTGATCATTCTGTATTTTTACCTTCTTAAAAGAGTGTTTATCACTTTGCCCCAAGATTTATTACCAGGAACAGTGATTCTACTCATTATTGCATTTGTATAAAGGTTGGGTGGATATATATCCGCAAGAGGGAACAAAGCACAAATGAAAACAAACATGTTACATCCAATGTGCAACCTGCCTTTGGTTTTTGTGCTGCACACTCTGCAAAAAAGGAACACTAAAACTTAAAATAATAAATAATAAAAGTGAATTTAAAATCATGGTCACAAACTACTCTGTTATTGAATGCAGTTATTTTTCCCTGTATCATTATGCTTTTGTGTTTTGGAAAATGAGCACACGCTATCAGTGATATCAGGGGATGAATAAAGCTTTGGAATTAATTAATCATATATGGAATTGGGGTATACAATACAATTCTAAAATATATACCACATTATTACACTGATCTCCAGGTAGCAGTAATCTGCCAAAAAATGCAATTATGTGCCAGAAAAGACATGTGAGAAAAAGCTAACAAACATATAAACAATGGTGAATTCAAGCTGTATTTTTTTTTTAAAACAAAGAACCACTTGATACAATCAATGCATTCTGAGGAGTAACAGTGACTGTAAAAAGAAACTCAAGAAAACTCCACATATGTACACTACCAGTCAAAACTTTGGACACGCTTGGCCATACTCGACTATGGCCAAGTGTGTCCAAACTTTTGACTGGTAGTGTATATTATTAGTAAACTTTGCGCTTGTAAAATACTATTTTAATTAAACTTTTTACTCAAATGACATTATATTTTCTTAATTGTATGCTAAAATATTCTTCTCCTATGAGTGAAGAAAGACACTTTTTCTCCAAAGACTGAATACAAAGTCAGTTTTTGGAGTACTGTGAATAACAAAGTAAGTAGCACACTCATACCTTGACTTTGCTCTTTAGCAGAGCTCTCCTCTGTTTTCATGCTGTGAGCGGACAGTGAGCTCATGCTGGAAGCCCTTGATACCCCCCGAGTGGAGGGAGGTGTAGAAGGGGCTGAGGGAATGGTAAGAGGGGTCGTGGAAGGGGGAGGTGTTGGGTTTTGGACCTCTGTGACTGGAACTGCCATTTTCACAAGTTCTTTTCTTGAATCCCTCCGACTGCTGACTGGAGGGTCCGTGCTATTCAGGAAATCAAAGAGCATGTCATCGTCCAAATTCTGCTCACTCTTTTTGGGCCTCACAAAGCCAGATGAAGTCTTGGCAGGGTTGGGAGCACTGCTGCCAGAACCCAAGGGGGTGCTGGCCACGTTGGCAGCCCCAGCCAGCACGGTTGCATTTGATCTCTTGATGCTGCCAGCTGCAGCAGAGATGTAGCTCGGAGCATCGGGAGAGGATGCATTGGTATGATGTGTCACAGCTGGGTTGGTCTCGTACCCTGCAGAGCTGTAGTCAGTTTTAACAGTGGATTCTCCTCCATAGAGTGATGAAAAGGAGGAGGATTTTTCCTGGTTTTTGCTCAGTGCAGTAGCAGCTCCCTGGTCCACTTTATTCAGGAAGTCTTCAGCTTTGCCAGCCAAGTCAGCAAACCAAGACATTTTGCACCCTAATGACAGAAACAAAAAGCAATAATTAAAAATATAATTTAAAATGTTATATTTAAAATATAATATAAAATATAATTAAAAATATAATTATTTTGGCTTTCCATAATTCTTCTATTTCTGCTTAACAATATAAGAAAACTCAGTGGTGAAGTAAACTTCAATGACAAAAGCTAAATCTGGGCAGGCAGTTTAAGTATAAAGCAACAGAATCGGAATCAGAACACTTTATTAATCCCAGGGCAGAAACTGTATTTTGGTACAGACCCTCAGCCATATATAAATAGATACAAATTTGAAAGACAGTAGATATACATATGAGAGGTAAGAAATATGATAATGTATGTAGCATAAATGCATATAAAGTTAAATCCTGTGTACAATATATGTTATGTATAATATGAATATTTACAATATGAAAAATGTCAAGGGGTCACAGTGAGGAGTTATAGAGTTTGATGGCCACAGGTAGGAATGATTTCCTGTGGCGTTCTGTGGTGCATCTTGGCAGAATAAGTCTGCTGCTGAACGTGCTCCTGTGCCTGTCCAGCACATTGCGGAGAGAGTGTGAAGGATTGTCCAATACTGTTCTTAACTTGGACAGCATCCTCCTGTCTGACATCACTGTCAGAGAGTCAAGCACCACACCCACGACATTATGTGCCTTGTGGATTATTTTGTTGAGTCTGTTGTCTGCCACTCTCGGTCTGCTGCCTCAGCGCACTACAGCGTAGAGGATGGCACTGGCAACCACAGACTCATAAAACATCCTGAGCATCGTCCGGCAGATACTGAAGGACCTGAGTCATCTCAAAAGATAGAGATGGCTCTGACCCATTTTGTAGATGGCTTCTGTGTGTTTAGTGAACACTTCTCCCTCCTTCCCCATTACAACAACTGAGATATGAACCACAAAGGCCTTTAATTTAGTTCTACTTGTGGTTCACAACGTTACTGCTAATTTACAGAGAGCAACAGAAAGAAACTGCCTTTCAATTTTTTAATAATACTAACATTTTTTACAACTGTATCACATATTCAAGCATACTGTGTAAGGTGTGAGTTATGCATGATGACTATAGGACATCAAACAACTACCAGCAGATCTTTTCACTATCCATTTTTGCTGAGAGCCGTACATGTGCCAAGCCATATAATCTCTCTTGCTACTATGAATGTGTTCAAAAAGCTTATTCCAGTGTATTTGTAGCCTTGTTTGTTCATTTCAAAATGCAGTAATGCTCCTTCAGGCATTTAGCACAGATCTGGGACATGAGGTAATATGCCATTTAGTCAGACTAACTAAAAAACTAGTAGTAATCTTAACTGTGTCTAGGTCTTGTAACATGCAATTTCCCTATCTCTTTCATATACCTTTATATTTATACTCTTTTAATCTAATTTTATAGTACAGTAATTGGTAAAAGTTTTGTGTGGAACACTGCAGTAAAAGCAGACAGGAGCAAGAGCTACAATTCTAATTCCAAAAAGGTTGCGACACTGCGTTAAAAATGAATAAAAACACAATGCAATGATTTGCAAATCTCATAAACCAATATTTTGTTCACAAAAGAAAATAGAAAACATATTACATGTTGAAAATGAGACATTTTACTATTCCATGAAAAATACTACCTCACCTTAACACATCAACAACACATCTCAAAAAAAGTTGGGACAGGGCAATAAAAGGCTGGAAAAGTAAGTGGTACTACAAAGAAACAGCTGGAGGACCATGATGCAACTAATTAGGTTAACTGGCAACAGGCCAATAATGTGACTGGTTATAAAAAGAGCAATTAGGGTGAGAGAATTTCTCACAAGTAAAGCTGGGCAGAGGTTCAGCAATCTGGAAGAAACTACATCTACAAATTGTGGAGCAATTATGGAATAATGTTTCTCAATGTAAAATTGCAAAGACTCTGAATATTCCCTCATCTGCAGTACATAATATCATCAAAAGGTTTTGAGAATCTGGAGATATCTCTGTGTGCAAGAGACACGGCCGAAAACCAGCACTGAATAAGGGTGATCTTTGGCCCTCAGGCACCACTGCATTGTAAACAGGTATGATTTTGTCATGGAAATCACTGCATGGGCTTGTGTCATCCACAAATGCAGGTTAAATCTCTATCATGCAAGAAGAAGTCATGTGAACATGATCCAGAAATGCTGCTGTCTTCTCTGAGCCAAAGCTCATTTAAAAAGGACTGAGGCTGTTCTGTGGTCAGATCAGAAATTTGAAATTCTTTCTGGAAACCATGGATGCCCCATCCTCTTGACTAAAGAGGAGAGGGACCATCCCTTGTTATCAAAAGTCTGTACCTCTAATGGTATGGGGTTACATTAGTGCATATGACACTGGTAACTTGCAACCCTGGAAAGGCACCATCAGTACTGAAAGGTATACAGGTTTTAGAGCAACATATGCTCCCCTCCAGGCAATGTCTTTCAGGGAAGGCATTGCATATTTCAGCAGGACAATACTAAACTGCATACTACAGCTATTACAACAGCATAACTTCATAGTAAGAGTCTGGGTGCTGAACTAACCTGCTTGCAATCCAGACCTTTCACCAGCTGAAATGCAAAATATCACAAAGAAGGCTCAGGACTGTTGAGCAGTTGGAATCCTATATCAGACAAAAATGGGACAGTATTCCTCTCCCAAAGGTCCAGCAGCTGGTCTCCTCAGTTCCCAGATGTTTATGGACTGTTGTTAAAAGAGGAGGGGATGCTACACAGTGGTAAACATGGCCCTGTCCCAACTTTACTGAGACAATTTGCAGCCATCAAATTCAAGTTGTGCTAGTATTTTACATGGAATAGTAGAATGTCTCACTTTAAACATTTGATATGTTTTCTCTGTTCTTTACGAGTAAAATATTGGCCTATGAGATCTGTTGTGATTGGGGTTGTAGATTATATCCAAATCTGTAAGCACATCCCTCCTGAACAAACAGGACAACAACAAACAGCAGACCTTTAACGCTGCATCAGCCTGAAAAATTCGACTCAGGACTCCAAACTCCCCCATGACAAATTCTGCACAGCTAACATGCTAACAAAAATACTCAGCAGCGAAATGTAGTCAGGCAAAATCTCCAACGACTGTTTCTGTTAAAAAAAAAAATAACGATCATTTAAGCGTTATTACAGGCGTGTGCAGCGCTGTAATCTTAAATAGTTGCTCAGGATCAACTCCATCAGTGCTGAAGCTAACAGGCTAGTTGGCTGCTAAAGCAAGCCTTGAAACGTACCGTTTGACACCAGCTGTCAATCTCAGAGGGTCTCCGGGCACTTGGCTGTCGCCGAGGTTTAACAGGTGACGGTGAAAGAGTGAAACTGCGTGGAAAACAAAGTCAAATGTCATCATCTGTCAAAGAGGATGTTGGTGATCCTCTCAATACGTGGACCAGGAAACGCTGCAAGACCTCACAACAGTGTGTCTACGGAAAAGCCTGATCAGAAATGAACCAATGAGCTTTCCAAACGCAGCAGGCACCTCTTTAAGCAACTTAAACCTTTACTATCAAAAAAGTAAAAAAAAAATTTATAGGGGGCCGGAAAGCACATTTGAGCCTTATAATGAAGCTAACACAGATTCAGCCTACGTTACTAATTAGCAGTGGCGCCTCCAGAATTTTGTGATGGGGTGCCCACATGGGCCTACTGATGTGGTGGCTCATCAAAACCAAAAGCCATAACTCAAATCCAGGAATTCTGTTTTCATAGGCCTATGTTACATACATATTATGTGTAAAATATAGAAAGATAATTATAATAATTAAAGATAATTATATTTAGATTCATTGATGGCACCTCTGCCAAGAGGCGTAAACAATTAAAATCTTTTACTATTTTCTTCCTATTTTACTTCCTATTTTGAATAAACTTTGCTACAGAGCCATGTGGGCCACTTTGGTCGGGCAAATAATTCAGTTAAATGTAGTCAACTTTCATAATAAATAAAACATACAGCATCTTATCAACTGTAAAAACAGTAGAAGTTAAAATAGATTAAAAATGGGGGAAGTTTAGGTTTGATTTTGACTAGAATACAGAATTATCTTTTTTTTAACTTCATACAGTAGCAATCAACCCTCAGACCTGTAAACACAACAATATTGGCCTTTATATTTATTTATTTGAAATCTTCTTGAGAACTTTTTTCCACATCACTGTGTGTGTTTTCTTCTATTTTCCTCTGTGCCTTTTTATTGTAGATGTTTATGAGTACATCTATGCTCATCACTGCTGACATCTGCAGGGGAGGGTTAATGAATATGTTGGGTGAAGGATGTTGAAGATGGAGCTGCCAGACAGAATCAGAATCAGAATACTTTATTAATCCTGGGGGAAATTGCATTTTATTACAGTAGCACAATTATATATAAATATAAATTTGAAAGGCAGTAGATTTGATTTTGAGAGGTAAGGGATATGATAAAAATAAACAAAGCTGTCTGTATGAACTGCCATATGTAACATAAATATCTCTATAGTATACAGTATGTAGTATATACAACATGAATATGAAATAAAAACAATCAAGGGGTCACAAGATGGTGAAGAGATCAGTCCCCTGTGGGGCTCCGGTGTCACCAACCACACCATCTGACACACAGTCCTGTGTACACATATACTGTGGTCTGCCAGTCAGGAAGTCAGTAATCCAGGCCACAAGGGAGGCACCCACCTGCATTGCTGTCAGCTTCTCACCCAGTAGAGGCCTGATGGTGAAGGCAAAAGTGGAAGACCACAGAGAAAGTTCATGGATGTAGTGAAGAAGGACATGCAGAGGGTTGGTGTGACATGGGTTAGCAACCTTTACAATCAAAAGAGCTTGTATTAAAATCTTTCAATACAAGTAACTATTTTGAGGTGGCGGCAGTTGCACTTTTATCACAATAATGCCATGCTTTTTTTACATTTATGAAATTATGGAAGTAAAATCGAAGTTTCTTTTTTATTACTTTTACTACAATGGCACAATTGAAACACGAAGGATAAAAATTATTAGCATGTTTAGGCATACTCTCATGCAAATTAAAACTAGCCTACTTTGAGAATAATTAAAACACATAAAAGCATAATAGCTAAAAAAAAAGTTTCAGTTAAATTTTTATTAAAGTCCAGCTACAGATCAAGCATACAGTGAGTTACCAAACAAGTTTCTCCATAGGCCATATAGGAGCAGGGATAAGGCACTAGTGATAGATGCAGGTTATGATGCACATATTAAAACTTTATTTGGTGTTTAGGCAACACATTTTTATGAATTAAGAATGTAAAGAATTACAGCAATCAAATAAAAATGTATACAAATTTAAAAAGACAATTTATTTAAATATTCATAGTCAACTAGTTTTTGTCAAAGCCACAGGTACCCACTGGAGATGGGATGCACGTTTGAGACCCCTGGTCTAACAGATGATACTGGGGGATAGGGTTAGATGGAGGCAAATGACCTGCTGTGGCACCCACCAAAAAGAGCAAGATGAGAAGAAGATGGAGGAGCGTGGATGCCTTAGGGCTCGCCACAGTGGATCATCTGCCTCCATCTCACCCTATCCCTTGCAGTCTCTTCCCTCATACCGACCCTCTGCATGTCCTCCTTCACTACATCCATGAACCTTCTCTGTGGTCTCGCTTCTCTTCCTGCCTGGCAGCTCCATCCTCAACATCCTTTGTCCAGTATATCTACTGTCCCTCCTCTGAACATGTCTAAACCATCTCAGCCTTGCTTCTCTGAATTTATCTCCAAACTTCTCAACTTGCACTGTACCTCTGATGTACTCCATTTCTAATCTTGTCCACTCTGTATATAAATAAGTATACTCTATACAGGAAAAAGAAAGTGACACAGACGCTAAGAAAAAGTGCCCCTTTATTTTTTCCGCACTCACTCAAAAATGCTTATTTACATTGCATGCCACATCAATACAGGAACTGACTATGGACACAATTGATAACACATAGTATTTGCTCTGGGAATTAAGGGCAGGGGAGTTATCCCATGATCACCCGATCAAGAGAAAACAAAAATGAAGCAACACTGAGAACAGGCCAGCCATAGAAAAGAGTTCCGTTTTAATTAGGTTGTTTTAAAAAGTGATAAATGTCCAGCTGATGTACTGAACTTTTCACATTGTCATGGAGGGCCGACATCACGGTTAAGTCGGAGACAGTAATCATCTGAACTCTGCAAATAATCACAAAGCTGTTGAAATTTAGGATGGAATGCAACTGCAGATGATCAAAGATACATCGAGGAAAGAGATTTAGTATTATTCATTGTTGAGGAGAACAAGCTGGTCAAACCCGGCAGAAGTCCAGTCATTTAAAAATGCCTCAACAATCCCAGTCTTCTAGAATAGTTTCATGGTTCAAGGTAATAATCCACAAGCGCCATATCCTCTTGAAGGAAAAAAGGAGTGGACTCCAGAAGATCCAAAAGAGGAGAAGTTAAATACATTTAAAAAGAAAAACTCTGTATACACGTTTGTCTGTGATAATGCAAAAATAACAAAACAGATATCTGGACAAGTTTTTTTTTTTTTTCCCGAGAAAGATCCTTTGAGAAAAATGTCGTCTCTGCTGAATCAGTATTTCCTTTGTGTTGGATGAACAGTCAACTTTCTCTCCCTCTCTCTCACTCACACACACACACACACCCACCCTCTTCAGGAGTCATTCACTATTTTGCGCTCTCTCTTGTACACACACACACACACACACACACACACACACACACACACACACACACACACACACACACACACGCAGCCTCTCATTTTCTCACCCACACATACTCTTTCCTACACCATCAATTACACATGCATTGTGGTTTCTTAATGAGGGGCTGCAACATCAGATCAGCCCCCTCCTCTTCTTGTAGTCTTCCAGGTTGAGGGACCTGCGGGGAGCGCCGTCCTTCACTGGCAGCGCATTGGAGCTCACAGAAAGAGACTTTGCCTCTGTAGAACAAGAACAAAATTACCCATCTCTAAGAGGAACACAACCAATCACCTTGTACTGCAAGTAGAACATCTAATCCAGTGATCCCCAACCTTTTTTGTACCACAGACCGGTTGCATGTATGAAAATTTTTCCGCGGACTGGGTAGAGGCGTAGGGGTTCCAATAACAAAAATCTTTGTCAGTTAATAGTCTGTAATCTGAATGCAGCATTTACACTTTACATAGAGAAGGTATGTGTGTACGGGTGTTTTGTCTCAATGTGGTGAAGCAGTTTTGTGGGTTTCATTGCTTCATTAGCCAGTCGGTCACAGCGGGTGAGGAACATGTATATTACCTGTTGTAATGACCCTGTAACTTAGGTAAGAACCTTTGTATTTTCTTTTAAATGCAGCTTTCTTTTTGCTGGCGGTCCGTGACCCTTCTGCTGTCCCATCGTTTGCTCGTTCCTTCCCGAAAAAGAT
>VUQH01042650.1:0-48225 GCA_015106775.1 Etroplus canarensis | reverse complement strand
TCAAAATAAAAAGTGTACTGCCTGTTAGGCTTTAAAACTTCCACCAATGACGCTTAAGATTGTAATTAAAGGTAACAGCACATTTTGTTACCACATACCAAAGCACTCATAGGAAGCCTAGATAGATTATGGATATTCATAATTACCCTAATCTGATAAGGCAATTAAGATAATACATTATCGATAAGCTGTATTAGACTTTGTACATGTGTGTCCTGTTTTATGTCTTTACAGTACTGCAGCTGAGTAAATCTTCTAAGGCTCAGATATTAAGGCTTGTGATTGAGCATACATCAAGATATTAAGGCTTGTCGTAGCATGAAAAATATAGGCGAATCTAGTGTATACCACAGTAGTACTGTAGACTCTCGTCAAGACTGCTTCAAATTGAAGATCTTGTCGCTGTCCCAAGGCACTTGATTCATACGCACCTCACCTCTCAAAATTTAGGGTATATTTAGGTTTGCTATCCCTAATTGCATTAGAGCATGCTTTATTTACTAATCAGATAATGCATGGTACCATATGGAGCATTCAGTTCTGTGATGGTTTGCCATGGACTGTATAACAGATGAACATAGCTGCCATAATGTTGTTTTTGAAGCCTTGAACTGAGTATTTTCACAACTACCCCCCTAGCTTTTTAAAAATGGATGTCATACATGAAGGGGAATGAAGGACACTGTCCACTCATACAGCAGCAACTTGTCAATCATAAGATAGGCCCACCCACCCTAAAACATAATCTGTTTTATTCTCCATCTGGACATTAATGACGACCAAAGATTACAAATTATATTGTATTCAATAACCGAGGAACCTAGACCATTAACTCATCACAAAAGTGGTTACCAAGTTCTGTTTTACCACAGACTTTTGTTGCAACTAGAGGTGTCACCCTCTGCTGGCCATTAGAAAGAATTCAGACATTTATTTAGTGCAGTGGTTCTCAGAGTTTTTTATTTGGCATGCCCTACTTCAGAAGCCAAAATAAGTCCACAGCCCACACCTGTCAGTTTTATCAGTCACTAACAATAAAAGAAAGCAATCCAAAAGCATCAGCAAATTATTGTTTGTTTCTTTCTTCTAAAATAATCAGATCTATTCACCTTAGTTTCACTTCACATTTTTCACTAGTGTGTCCTGGCCCTACCTACAGTGGGGCCCGCCCCACTTCATGGCTGACTTGCTATGGTTTCTTACGCTTCTGCCTTGCAATAAAACCACTTACAGTGGATGTTGGTATCTCTAGGAGGGAAGGAATTTTATGTACTGACTTGTTGCATTGGCGGCGTCCTATTACAGTGTCATGCTGGAATTCAGTGACCTCCTAGAATAACCCACTTTTTCAAAAATGTTTGTAAAGACAGACTGCATGGCTAGGTGCTTGATTTTTACACACCTTTGGCAATGGGACTGAATTAAACACCTGAATTCAATGATTAAGGGGTGCAGCCAAATACTTTTATTATACCAGAGGTCCTATTGAGATGGGGTTTAGCCTGGTGAAGAGTTGTTTCCCCCAGCTGTTATATTTACTTTTGGTTCAGTTTCCTGATTATTTTCTTTGTTTCTTCAGATTTAATTCTTTTTCTTAGCTTGAGTTTTTTCAGTTTGGCCAAATTATCTGCACAATGAATCCATGTTGTGAAGAAAAAGAGGACTAAAAAGAGACTGGACTGTTGAACTTTCAAAAGTCTTTTATTTCTGCCTCCACTACTCATTCATTCCTTACATGTGTTATCCTTAAGTGCAGAGTTTTCAGTCATTTTTTTAAGAAGCCTTCTATTTCTGTACAGATCTGTAATCTGTACCCACCAGCTCCAACATCTCTTGTACATACTTTCCTCTTCCATACCTGAAGTTTTCTCGCAAATGTTGAGCAGTTTAATTGTATTTGTTGATGCCGACTTTTAACATTACTAATTGGATGGAGAGTTCGAAATGGAAGTCAAGATAAAGTGTGGAATAAGCTTAAAGACTCTGATACAGGAAGCACTTCTGTGTCAACAGGCCCCCGTGACCGACTGTGCCACAGCAAAGAAATCCTATTACGAATTAGACTAAGCAGTAGCAAAACTCCTGTGACTTTGCCCTGCTTTGTGCTGTAACACAGGTGAGTTTAGTGTTGACCTACAGTCAGAGATGCTGGACACAAATCAGTGAGTAGTCAACACTATTTAATATTACTATATGTTAAAAGGAGATGAAAGTACAGTAGGAGTTCAGTAAAAGTCAAATGCAATAATGTCAATCAAAAATCAGAGCAGAAGCATTGTACAGCTATTTGGGTTTAATTACAAATTGACAAAGAAGCATTTTCATATCAACAGGTACATGCAGTGATCCAGCATGGGAAATAGCCATTTCAGATCTCAGGTTTTCTTTCTACTGTACATTTTATCCACAAAAACTCTACAGGGGGTAACCGGCTCTCATAAAAAAGAACTGTGTGACTTTTCTGTGGATGTCTATGTGCTATGTTATTATGCAGCCTCCCTTGTCTCCCTTGTAGGGGTTCTTGTCATCTGGAACACCCTTAATCAGCGGATCATTTGGGGCCAGTCCCTCCACAAAAGTAATTGTGTCTGCGCAGTTTGCACTCACCTGTCATACAGAAGAAAGATAAAAAAGAAGCATTGCCCATTTAAAGAAGGTCAGGCATGAACATGGAAGCAATTCGAGCAGCACAAATCATTTAAAATATATCACCCTTAATTGTTTTTTTCATTTTGTTTAGATACAAAAGACTTTGGCAGCTAAAATTGCAAAGGAGAGATTCTTTACTTACTGGTGACCTAGGCGTGCTAACTTCCTTCTTCAACTGTTCTAGCTCCATTTTCAAGATTTCCTTATCTGACATATCCCGAGCCATCCTTGCTGTGAGAAAAAAATCAAGATCCTTGTTTCAAAATATGTCAAATGTCACAACAGATTCAAAAGGTGTGCTCTGCTAGCTATCCTATAGTTTTTGAGGTTGTTGGCCAAGCTTTAAATTCTCATTTTAAAAAAGACAAAGACAATCAGTCTTTACCTGTTGAATGGCGGGATCCCCAACAATCAGAGAAATGTGCTGGCTCCTAAGAGCTCATCGACTGTATGCCTCACTCTGGTCTGGTTGCTTCTGCTCACTGATTGATCTGCACTGCCCCACTGCTCTTCATCCCAGCTGATCCCTGCTGCTGGCTTTTGGACGAGGTCGGCACAGGATTGGGCCTGATGTCACCAATCCCTTGTGATGAGATTAAACAATCAGGAGCTATAACACCTAAACAGGAAGGAGGAAGGCAAAGGAACCTTACAGTTTGTTGACGACATGATGGAGAAAGTGAGAAATGCAAATAGAAGTGCGATCGTCACATCCCTTGCAGGGTTTTTTTTTTAACACCGAGGAACTTGTGGTGCCCCCAGAAGAGGTTTTAGCTGGACCCCAAAGACAAAACTATTGTTTTTAAAAACTGTATTAGGTGTGGTTTCATTTACTCAAATATTATAGTTCTTCTTTTGTTTCTCAAATGAGAACTCACAGTCATTGTACGTATTGTATGCCGACCATACAAAAATAGAAGATGGTGGGATCTCTGCAGATATATTATGGTTTCATAGTTTTTAACAAGTTTTGATTTTAATTTTGGCTTAGATGTTTGTTTTCAATTAAATTTAGTTTCTGTAGTATCTTTTGTCATTCTATATGTATGTGAAAATTATTTATTGTATATGGACAAAAGTATTGGGCTCTCTTGATCATTGGTCAGATGTTTCATTCAGTCTCATTGCCGCAGGTTTGTAAAATCAAGCACCTAGTCATGCAGTCTGCCTTTACAAACATTTTTGAAAGAATGGGTTGTTCTAAGGGCTCACTGAATCTAAGTGTGTCACTGTAATAGGATGCAACCAAATTACTTCTTTAAAAGATAATCCATCATCTGTAAGTGATATTATATCAAAGTGGAAGTGTTTATGAACCACAGGAACTCAGCCACCAAGTGGCAGACAACAAAAAAGTTACAGAGCAGGATTGCCGTGTGCTGTGGCACATAATGTATACCAGTCAACAGTGTTCTGCTGATTCAGTAACTATAGAGTTCCAGATCTCCTTTAACATTAATATCAGTACAAAAACTCTGTGCTAGGAGCTTCATGGCATAGGTTTACATGACCAACACTCTGCATGCAAACCTTACATCACAGAGGACAATACTAAGTATGAAATGGAGTGGTGTAAAGCACACCACCACTGAACTCTGGACCAATGGAAACCTGTTCTGTTAAGTGACCGCTTCTCCATCTGGCAGTCTGATGGAAGAGTCTGTGCTTGATGAATGCCAGGAGAACATTACCTGTGTGACTGCACTGTGTTAACTGTAAAGTTTGGTGGAGGGATAATGGCATGGGGTTGTTTTTTTCTGGGTTGGCCTGGGCCCCTTAGTTCCAGGGAAGAGAAATTTTAATGCTTCAGCTTACCAAGACATTTTGAACAACTCCTTGCATCCAACTTTGAGTTTGGGGGAGACCCTATTCTGTTCCAGCATGACTGTGCCCCAGTGTACAAAGCAAGTTCCATAAGGGAATGGTTGGATGAGCTTGGTGTGGAAGAACTTGACCACACAGACCCACACGGAGCCCTGACCTCAACCGCATCCAACACCTTTGAGATGAACTAGAATGGAGATTATAAACCAGGTTCTCTCGTTCAACATCCTTGTCTGACCTCAGAAATGCGCTTCTGGATGAATGGGTAAGAGTTGCCACAGACACACTCCAAAATCTTGTAGAAAACCTTCCCAGAAGACTGGAAGTTGTTATAGTGGCAAACAAGGGAGGTACTCCACATTAAAGTCTATGGATTTAGAATGGGATGTCATAAAACTCCTGTTGTGTAACATGTAGATGTCCCAATCCATATAGTGTTTCATAGAGGACATTTTTAAGGACCATATTTGAAATAGCTCAGATCGGGTATTAGAACAAAAACACCTGACTCACAGCCAAGTGGATATTCTAGCCTCACTAAACTCCTCATGCTTTACAGTGTGTTGACAAATTTGATTTAAAAATAAAATAAAAACATTAAGGATTTTTTTAAAATTTAAGTACAAAATATTGTTTCAGTTAGTTTTAGTTTCTGAAAAGGTGCATTTTTATTTTCAGTTAACTTTATTTTTTACTTTTAGCTTCTGTTTTTACTTTAGTTTAGTTTTGTTAACTGTAATATCATTGGAGCTGTGTATTACTGTACTTCTCATAAATGTTAAATCTTTTGAAGTTCATTCAAGTAAAGGTAATATTTTTTTTACTTTAGCTCACCCAAAATGTGGGATTTGGTTCACAGTGCTTTTATACATCATCATCATCATCCTCATCACAAGGCAAGAAGAGGCTAATTCCATCACTGTAATTATTTGCTTTAATCTTGCCTTTTTAATGCTTCAGTATGACCCGATGTACTGAAGCAGATATTGCATAATGTGGACCTCAGGTTCATGTTTTTGGCAAATAAAGTGTTTTTGTTCCAAGTGTCTTATTTTTAGCAGTTAACTGGGAATACTTCCATTATTCATTAAAGTATTTTGTTGAATAATAACTGAAAATTATTCATTTCATTTAAAGTGCTAAAGTGTAACTCCCATGACTCAGTCTGGAGTCAGTCACCATTCAAACTTTTTATAAGTAGTATTTTCACTACTTTGTTCTCATCACCTCCAACTGACATTTCATCTGAGAGACATGAGAAGCTCATTAGCCTCAACTAAACCTTCAGTGGGACTCACACTAAGCCATTTTCAGAATCTGGGTTGGTCTCATCTATTCAAGATTAACCTCACTACGGATTAGCAGCAGTGTGGAGACACTCCTTTTCCTTGTGAAGATTTCTGTGTTTGTGATCCATCTTGAATTCCCTTTCACTGCAAAACTGTTACACTAAATGTCATTATTTACAGGTAATAAAAGTTATTGTAACCGGTGGCTTTAGGGGCTTTTTTTAATTATTTGTGATATTTTGGTAAATTAATATAATTATTTTGCTGACAAAAAAAGCCAAATATTCTGTGGTTCCACTCTTTAAAATGGTAGTATTATATTGTTCTCTATGTAGGAACAAGGTGAAGACATCTTCCCTTTTTCTGAGTATTTATTTTGAGCTGGGGTGTAGCCATTGCCACTGAACTGTTCATAGCATTTTAAACAACCTTATAATTCGCATTCTACAGTCGCACCTCAAAATGCAGCAAATGAAAATTAAGTGTAAGATAAGGAAAATTATTCCTAGTAGTATCAAAATTGAATCAAATTAATCTAATTCAAATACATTTAAATTTGAATGGCAAGGGTTTTTTTTTTTACTTTTTGGTAGGACCTGTAGAGGCCCACACATGAAATTAGTCAGAATTGGAAATATAGCAAATGAACATGACGTGCTGACATTGTCAGAGTTAGAAATAATGATAACAATGGAAATTATGGATGTGTTCTTCAAGCTTTGCCTCCATCAAAAAAAAATAATCCAAATACAGCATATCAGCACAAACTCACATCAACTGTCAAGCATGGTGGAGGAGTAATGATTTGGACTTGTTTTGCAGCCACAGGATCTGAGCACCTTGTAGTCCTTGAGTCGACCACAAACTTCTCTGCATGTACAAAAGTATTCTGGAGTCAAACATGAGGTCATCTGTCTGACAGCCAAAGCTTGGAAGAAACTGGGTCATGCAATGAGCCCATGCACAGCAGCAAATCTGCAACAGAATGACTGGAAAAGAAAAGAATTAAAGTGTTTTAATTGCCCAGTCTAAGCCCAGACCTCAACAGACTATAAAACTATGGTGGGACTTTAATCCTAGAACACTAATGTAGGGTGAAAATCGCTGAGCGTTAGTGTTGGAGGACACTAACCCTGGAAGACATTAGTGTTCTGGGGTCAAGAACACTGTACATAAATGAATGGCCACAAACTTCAGTGAACTGAAAGAACATTGTAAAGAAGAGAGTGTGTGTTTTGGGTGCCATATAAAAATGTGAAACATCTCAATTCTATTAAAAATCCATGTCACAGTTCACATTTAAATGCAACTTTTTTATTTCTTTGAACAGTTTATATGGAAAGCTAAGGGCAGTAATCTTTAAGACTTAATGTAAACTTTTCACTCTAAGTATACACAAATTAAGTTCTGGTTAAAAGAAATAGAAAAGAAAGTATTTACAAATTTTTTTGTGTTTTTTTCACTGTTATACTTGGAGACATTTGACAGCTGAGTATTATAAATACTCATTTATTAATCTTTCATGCAATTACAAAAAGCAGGGGGGAAACGCCATAATTACAGCTTTGGACAGGATACTAATACGCCCTAATACCGACAAGCCTCTGATACACAATAAAACAAAGTCAATCAGCGGCCACAGGTACGTTTCCTTATGACTTTTTGTAATGACATCGTTCGCCCTCTAGATGGCGGTGTTGACTCTCTTTTGTCCTCCGAGCTAAGGCGCGCTTGCGCTGAGGGCCTTTTCAAAATAAGAGCTTATGGTAAACGCTCGTTTTGAAGCTACCTTCTCCCTCATCACGCATACTTTTAATTTGACATGTGAAAGCATTCCTGCCCGGATGTAAGCGAGAGATCTGGCGCTGTATCTCTGGCATATATCAGCAGCAACTATGGCGGGTCCCAGTAGGAAGCAGATGATGAGGTTTCTCAGCCAAGTTGGAGCGTTTATTTTGACGCGATTTGGATTTTGGAACTGCTTCTGTATGTTGATGCTGTTTGCTGAACGAGCGGACTCAAAAAGGTAAAAAGAAACAGGACGAAGGGGAGCCTTTGGAGCAGTAAGCGAATGTTAGCTGATGAGCTAGCAGCCATTTACTTTAACTTGGTGACAGAACTCAAAGGGAAAACATACAATGTTTGTATTAAAACATGTTATTAGAAAAGTTGCAGCTGGAAAAGTTGAGTCTGCACCATTGAAGTGTTAAAGAAGGCTAGCTTTTCGTATGGTTTTGCTGAATGTGGCCAGTGAGGGTTGAAGTACAGACATGAAGTTGAGGCAGAAGCTCTGTGAGCTCATGAAGGGGTGTAATGTGAGATGCCAGGTTATATTTTGCCTTGCCTGTAATTTTTAGGCGGTCATTTTTCTTGCATAGCTGTGGTTTTAGTCACTTTTTTACACTCTCTCTGTCTGTCGTGGGATGAGCCCACTTGGAGCACCACACCCACTCTGAACTTCTCTGTAATTACAACATTCATAATGAGCCTCGGGATTTAAAAAGCCAGAAAGATTTATTTAAACTCAGACCAGATGTTACACACTGGGTAAGGCAAATAATGTAAAATCTCCCACAAGAAAGAATAACATATATTTCTTCCGGTCACTTAATTAGGTACTCCAGGTTCATCCCCTTTTGCCTTCAGATCTGTCATAATTATTCGTGGCAGAGGTTCAACAAGGTGCTGGAAACATTCCTCAGAGATTTTGGTCCATATTAACATGATGGCATCATATGCTGCGCATCTTTCATTCCGCCACATCCCAGAGGTGCTCTCTGTTGGACTGAGCTTGGGGCCACTCACATGTCAAAGGAACCAGTTTGAGGAGATTTGGAAGCAGCCATCAGAGGATGGGTACACTGTGGTCATAAAGTGTTGGACATGGTCAGTAACAATATGGTATGGGATGGTGTCTAAACAATGCTCAGTTGTGCAAAAGAACCAAAGAAAATATCCTCCACACATCAGACCACCAGCAGCGGCCTGACTCAGTAATGCATTGCCGGATGGATCCAGGTGTTCCATGTTGTTTACACCAAATTCTGACCCTACCAGTTTTCTGGCTGACAGGAGTGGCACCTGGTGTGGTCTTCTGCTGCTGTACCCCATCTGTTGTTCATTCAGAGATGCTCCTCTGCACACCTTGGTTGTAGTATTTAAATTTCTGTTGCATTTCTGCCAGCTCAAAGCATTCTGGTCATTCTCCTCTGAGCTCTGACACCAAGAAGGCATTTTCACCAAGAGAACTGCAGCTCCCTGGATATTTCCTCATTTTTGGACCATTCTCTGTAAACCCTACAATCAGAATAAGAATACTTAGTTAATCCCGAGGGGAAATTCCACTTTTAATTCTCCGCCATCAACCGGAAGCCAGACATCCGCGTACTATATCTGTATGTGGACATGGGCGCTGGAGTGCTCTGTGCGAGCTTCATGTCATTTGGGGTGAAGAGACGGTGGTTTGCTGCTGCCATACAGCTGGCCATCACACTACAGCTTGTTATGGTGGAAGATCCCAACAAATCACGAGTTTCTGAAATGTTCAGCTGGCAGCAACAACCATCCCACATTCAGAGTCACCTAAATCACCTTTTTCTCACCCGTTCTGATGCTCAGTTTAAACTTCAAGAAGTCATTATGACCATGTGTGCTTCCCTAAATTACAGAGTTGCTGCCATGCGATTAGCTAATTTGATGGTTTCACTGGCAAGCAGTGTAATCAGTGTACCTAATGAATTGGCCAGTGAGAGTATATTGAAGGACAGAATATTTGAAAAGGTTAAAAAAAACTTAAGATGAATGAGATTGGGAGGGAAAATGGGGGGGGAAAAACCTTGATTTGTGTCAGATATTGTCTTTACTGTGTGATGAGGGATTGTGCTTACATAGATAGTTGCCTTCCTCACCCCATAAAAGGTCACTCTGAGTAAGGAAAACCTGTTAGATTAAACACTGTGGGCTGATTTGTTACTCTTTTAATTCTCTGCCATCTACAGGAAGCCAGACATCCACATACCATATCTGTATGTGGACATGGGCGCTGCAGTGCTCTGTGCGAGCTTCATGTCATTTGGGGTGAAGAGGAGGTGGTTTGCTTTGGCTGCTGCCATACAGCTGGCCATCAGTACTTATGCATCATATGTTGGAGAGCAGGTGTACTACGGGGACTGGCTTAAAGTGAGTGACATCCTTGGATTCCACAGTAAATGCTGACAAATATTGACAAAACACAGATCTCCATTTTTTTAAAAGAGCAATGCTTAATTGGTCAGAAAAGATATGTATTCCACCTGCCAAATCAGATGTGTATAAGAGATGGGTAGAAACTAGCCTGGATCAGTGTTGAAATATCCAGACTAGGTCTTTGTCACACATGAATGTAAAATTGGATACGGGCCACCACTGCAAGTCTGAGAGTAGGTTGTTTTATCAGAGAAACTGTCATAGAAACCTGCCCCAGATTGTTACGGCCTGAATCTTTCACTGCAGGTGCGGATGTACTCCAGAGCGCTGGCTATTATTGGAGGCTTTCTTGTTCTGGCCAGCGGGGCGGGGGAGGTCTACAGACAGAAACCTCGCAGCAGATCCCTGCAGTCTACAGGCCAAGTTTTTCTGGGAGTCTATCTCATCTGCATGGTAAGACACATTTCACTTCTGTAGACTGCATCTTTGGGTTTAGGCTTTAGATCAATTTGAGAAGTACCTTAGGGGTCTTGTTCATGTGTGAGGGGAGAGTGGAGCAGGAGATGGATGGATTTGTGCAGATCCAGCAGTGATGTTAACACTGTACTGGTCTGGTAAAAAGAGAACTGAGTGTGAAAGAGAAGCTGTCAAGTTTACCAGCCAATCTGCATTCCTACCTTCACCTACAGCCACAAGGTCTGGGTAGTGACTGAAAGAATGAGATAATGGATACAGGGGCTGTCCTTTAGATATGGGTGAGGAGCTTGGTCATTCAGGGGGTGTCAGACTAAAGCTGCTACTTTTCTACATTGAAAGAAACCAGTTGAGGCGGTTCAGCCACCTGATTAGGATCCCTCCGGGGCACCTCCTAGGTGAGGTGTTTCAGCCATGTCCCGCCAGGGAGAGACCCCAGGGCAGACCCAGGACATGCTGGAGAGATTCTCTTGGCTTATGAACCCCTTGGTGCCCCCCCCCCCAGAAGAGCTGGAGAAGCTGGGAGGTGCAAGCGTCTCTGCTTAGACCACTGCAACATCAACCTGAACCCAGATAAGCGTCAGAAAATGGATGGATTGATGTATGAAACATTTCATTTTGTGGTTCTTATTTAAACTACCATGAAGTCTGTTTTAACAACAACAAGACTTAAGATTTATTTAGAGCCATAATGATTAGTTGAGGATATTCCATTAGGTATTTTGATAATTGATGATGGTTAAGTTTTTAAGGAAATACATCGTTTGGTTCCAGGTTGTTAAAAGTGAAAATGTGATGCTTTCATTGATTCATGTTATTGCAAAATGAATAGGTTCATGTTGTGTAGTCTAGACAAACAAGACCTTTTAAAGAGATTGTCTGCAAATCTCATGCATCATTTTTGATCATTCCCAGACATTTTGTACATTAAAGAATTTATTTTTAGTTTTCTTTACTACATAACATTTTTATTATCAGTTTTCTTCATCATGAAGTGTTATATTAATTAATAATGGAATTATTTGTTAGTAGCAACTCATGAGCAAAAAGTCCAAACTGTCCAGTCCAGTTCTGATTATTAGGCTACTTTCACACTACAGTCTGAACAGCACAAATCCAATTTTCTGATTCAGGCCACTTTTATGTGTGGTCCTATATTGGATGTGTATCCGATGTTTTTCAAAGTGGCCTCAGCCTGAATGGTCATGTTGCATTTCATGCAACTTTTACGTCATTGAAGTGAGACGGACATCATAAATCTGCACCAGAGGAGGCGAGACGTGGCGAGATCAATTGTAAACAATGGACAAAACATGCATGTCTTCTTCTGTGCATGCACGTCACTTCAGGGCTGTAGACTGTTCACATGAATCAGATGACTGTCTCATTTAAATTATAATGTGAATGAGCACTCAAATAAAAATGGGATCTCAGCAAAAAATCTGAATTGAGCATTAAGCCCTGCAGTGTAAATGTAGCCTTAGTCTTAAATATCTGTTCTTTTTAAATGCTGCCCAGAGAAAAACTTGCAGACTGTGATCATATAATTTGATTTGTTTAAGTTAATTTGAATTTAGTCTGATGAGAACTGTTTTTATGATTCTACAACAACTAGAAAAAATCCATTCGAAAACAAGTCTTACAAAAAGATGGCTTCTGTATTAAATTAATGAGTTCAAATGGAGTGCACAACCAAATCCTGTTTTTCATTTGAAATCCTGCAGTGCTATTTTCTCGCCACTAGGTGTACTCCCTTCAGCACAGCAAAGAGGACAGGCTGGCCTATCTGAACCACATCGCTGGGGGAGAGATCACTCTGATGCTGCTGGAGGTGCTGTTTGGCGTTCTCGCTCTAGCCTTCCTCTCTGGCTGCTACATCCGCCTGGCCGCTCAGATCCTGGCCACCGTCCTTCCTCTGGTCATCCTGCTCATCGACGGTAACATTGGTTACTGGCACCACACTCGTAAGGTGGAGTTCTGGAACCAGATGAAGCTGATAGGACATAATGTGGGCATCTTTGCCGCTGTGCTGATCCTGGGTACTGATGGTTGAACAGTCAGCCTCTCACAGACAGCCCTTACAGATCGAGGTGTCTGCGCAGGATGATGATTGTCGGACTTTTTTGTCATAGCTAGACTTTGTACTCAACGCTGCTGTGACTTAGCAGCGCCTCAGGATTCAAACACTTTACACTGAGATGGTTGGATGTAAGCTGCATCGATTGTCCAATTTGTTTTTGCTTTTGCAAAAAAAGAAAAATGCAACCATGCTAATACTCAGTTTTAATTTATTTGGATTCATGTTTACATTTTGTTTCTGTTATGCTCTGAAACATGACACTGAGTGTTGGTACTACAGGGAACTTAAATAAGTCTTAAAGAGTTGAGTCACTATTTACAGTATATGGTTAAAATATGTGACAAAGGGATACTGCTGGGTGACAAATTAAAGGAAAAAACTAATCTGAAATGGCAGCTCAATGATGGGAAATTGCAATTTATTTGGTATAAACTCAAATGTGGACTGTTTTGAATTTGACATTTGAATAAACTGAAAACCAGTACTAAGTTTTTTCAAATATGGCGGTGACCTATCTTACAAGGGCAGCTGCTGTATGACAGCCGCAAGAGGCCCAAGCAGCAGCAGTTCAGTTTACTTTATGTAACGCCAATTCACAGCAACTTGCATGTCTCAGAAGACCTGTACAGTAGCCACAGGTTCACACAGGGCTCCTTTTTTGGAACATCGTGCATTTTTTTAAATTTTAAGATGTTATTTGTGTGTGTGTTCCTTGTTGGAGTGTTCCCAAACAGCTGAATTGGTTTTGCTGCTTTTGTTAATCAGGAATGGCTTCAGCTAAACTAAAACTGCTACAGCCTGTGGAGGAGTGAGTTTGAGGTTTTAGAGAGGAGTGAAATAGACAAAACAAGAGCAGCATTGCAAAAAAGAAAGCAGTAAAATAATAGTTTTTTTTTTCTAAATTATCTTGTTTTCATAATTGTTCCAAGCCATATTTGCAAATTTTTTTTAAGTTTTGATTAATTCTACAGCCCTGTTTAAGCCAACTTATGGCTCATTATCCTAAATGGATCTTGACTTGTCAACAACAACAAAAAAAAAATCAGCATTTTGAAAATAAATTCACCCACAGGAAGAAAGAAAGCAAACACTACATAGAAAGGCCCCTGCCGACAACACTGCTCTAACCTCCACATCACTTATTTTTTGTTTTCGTAAACCAGACTTCTACATGAATGTATATCTTGATTAATCGCCAAGCCCTGCCAGAACAGAGTACTGCAAAAGAGGATTTTTACTTTTCCAGGTAACTTCAGGTTCCTCTCTGGGTTTTCAGTACTTCAATGGTGGTTCACTTTTTACTGTAGTAGATCACTATGGTAACTTATACTGTAGATCTAACTTGCTTTGGCACTGGTTAAGTTCCAGATCAGAGATCAGGGGGTTTGAAATCAGCCTCTGCTGACTAATCAGATCTCCAGGCAAATAGCATCACACTTCCTGGGAGATCTGTCCGACCATTTTGCGTAGATACTAGGAGGGTCTAAAATTTTCTTAATAGCATCAACTTTTAAGGATCTGTAATAAATACAGTTTCTTAAACACAAGTCAGTGCACTGATTTTATTTTATTTCTGTTGGATGCAAACAATATTACAGCAATTTAATTGTTCTATAAGCATTAAGGTATGATATTAAACAGGATGTTTGTACTGATCTAACTGCAGCAGCTTTTGATTTCAGCCTGTACTGTTTAATTGCATATTTTTCCTCATTTCTTAGTTTTATCTTCCTTTTATGAAGTCAGCCGCTCTGCTAATGCCACCCCTTTTGTGTAAATGCACTTGTAGCTGTACTGATAAACCCTGGGTCAACTTAGCAAGTTGATAACACTCTTCCTCTGGCTGCTTATCCTGATCACCAATGTTAGATTAAGTCAGTTGCTCTCAAGCTGTGGGGCAGCGACCACCAGGTGAAAAATATATTTAGTGAACCTAAAGTAAATATAATTTCTATATGAAAAAGAAACAAGCAAACATTTGCTGATGTAAAATTCAGCCTTTTCTGTTGTTAGTGACTGATAACGTTCTGGAGTGTGGTGTGGGGCTGAACTTTTTTTGACTCCTAAAGTGGTGTTTGCCAAAAAACAGTTTGAGAACCACTGGGTTAAGTGAAGTCAGATAACACTAAGATCTTCTGGGTATGTTGAACTTGCTTTGTAGTAAAGGCCTAAGCTTTAAGTGCAGTTGTCTCCATTAAACACCATTTCTTTTAAGGGTTATTCCCTCGTTTTGCAATTTCTGCCATATCCAACCAGGTTCATGTTGGAACTGGAGCTCGTCCCAGCTGACTTTTGGTGAGAGGTGGGGTAGATCATTCCCACCAACGGCCAATCTAAAATAACACGCCAGTCCAATATGTGTTTAAATAAACCCCATCTCACTCTCAGGGGGTCAGAGGTTTGGGGGTTTTCCTTTAATTTGTCACTCATGTTGTATTACTTCTAGAATGGGATGACTATGCTGGCCAACATTATGTTCAAGGAAATGCTTTAAATAGGCATTCCTGTCTACATTCTTTTCATAAACAGCTTTTGTATTGTCTGTAAATAATTTCACATTTTGTATGCAATAACTCACTTTTAGTTACACGGTTATTTGAGTCCTTTCAAGTTTCTTCATTTTACTGAATTGTTGAGTTTATTTTGATGCGACCACCTCGACTCTGCAGACAGTGAGCAGTGTTGCACAGGAAGGAAAGCTGAACGTAACGGGTGCCTCATTTCCAAGAAACTGCAATATGTTATGGATTAAATATGCAGAAATCCTTTTCATGTGTTTATATTTAAGGTGTGGATTGTGGTCAAACAATCCACAAAGAAAACGTGGGAATCGAAGTTCGACATCAGTGAAATTCATATTTTTAAATTTGCTGCTAAAAAAAAAAAGAGGTTTCATTCTTACGATTAAGGCTAAAAAATGTGATACGTTTGCACTATACAAGTGTAGGCTTTCTGTAAAAATGCCACCCCACCCCAAACCTGCCTGACAGGTAAGTACATTTTTCTGGTTTGCTGTGAACTTTTGCAATAGCTGGAATTGAGTTTCTACAGGTGCAAGTGAAAGACCCAGCGACAAGGAAACCAGTATGGTGCGACTATTTCATCACAGCCCACGTACATGTTAGAGGTTCAGCATGAAATGTGATGTTTTGCATAAAGAAGGTCAGTGACTAAAAGAAAGATCAGATACTCAAGCTCGACCAGTTCTCCAACATAGAAGAATTGAGACGTGGCTGTTGTAGTCAGATGTGTGTTAAAAGATGTCACCCAGTGATGGGGAAATTCAAATACGCAAGTGAAAGGTCCCCGGTTCGATTCTAGGTGGGGGGACAAGTCCTCACCATGGAGGGTTGTGTCAGGAGGGGCATGCGGCATAAAACCTGCCAAATTACCAATGTGGATTAATCTGCTGTGGCGACCCCCTTGGGGAGAATACAAGGGATCAACCAAAGGTACATTTACACAAACAAAAGTTCTGGGCTGCACCTCTTAATCACTGAATTCAGATATTTGGTTCAGTCCTAAACCAAACACCTGGGAAGGCCCTTTTCTGTTCCAGCATGACTGCCCCAGCGTGCAAAGCAATTTCCATAAAGGCATGGTTGGATGAGTTTGGTATGGAAGAACTTGAGTGGGCCACACAGAACTGTGCCTCCATCTAACACTTTGGGATGAACTGGAACACAGACTGTGAGCCAACATCAGTGTCTGACCTCACAAATGCTCATACGGATGAATGGACAAAAATTCCCACAGACACACTCAAAAATCTTACAGAAAGCCTTCCCAGAGGAGTGGAAGCTGGTATAGCTGCAAAGGAGGGACTAACTATATTAATGGCTATAGCTTTAAAATGGGATGTCATGAAGCTCATGACATATAATGTATTCAGGTGTAGTCAAAGCCTTTTAGGGAAGTATTCATAATGATAATCAAAAATCTGTCTTCTAAAAAATGTGGGTAAAATTCTACATTGAATTTGGATTGTTTACTACAGAAATACATCATTAGTATTTAGCCTTTGTGTTTTTCAGTCTGAAGAAGCCATTCACACTTTCATTTTTCTATCTTTTCCTACAGCAGTTGCCTTAGTAGTATAAAAAGCTTTAAATGTCATTGAAACATCTTTTGGAACATGATATTTAAGCACTTGTCTAAAGGCTACAGCAGCATCCAGAACCAGGTCACGTATCAGTCATATCTAAAACTTTCATTTTTCTTGTCCCTGAGACTCTGCTTCATTTGTGGCTTGTTTGTTCTTACGGTTGCGCTCTGCTTTGACCAGGGCACCGATCACAGCGAGCAGCACCGTGATGGTGATGACGAGCACTGAGGCTGTCTCGGCTATGCACAGCTGGCTGTCCATTGAGGCCAGGAGGCTCCCAGCCTGCTGGGCAGGTGCGTGACAGATGATGTCCTTGTAGTCCTCCACGTGCAAATGCCGCACACGGTGGAGTTTACCAAAGACACGCTGCAGATCACAGTCACAGATCCAGGGGTTGAGGGACAACTGAAGGTAGGTGCTGGTCGTCTGAAGCTTCAAGAAGGTCTTGAACCTGATGTGCTCCAGCTGGTTTCCCTTGAGACCTAGCAGAGTCAGCCTCCGCAAGGGACCTAGAGCTTCAGCCTCAATGCTTGAGATGTTGTTGTGGTTGATCAGCAGCACTTCCAGGGACTGCTGCCTGTTCAGCTGGCCATCTTTAAGCACATTCAGCTTGTTTCCTTCCAGGTTGAGGAGGCTCAGGCGAGACAGGCTGTTCAAAGCCCTGATATCCAGCCCTCGTATGCGGTTATAACTGAGGTCCAGTTTCCTCAGGTTTCCACAGTCTCCCAGTGAAGCAGAGTCTAAGTGCTGCAGCAGGTTGTGGTTCAGCCGGAGCTCCTGGAGGGAGTGCAGACCCTGAGAGAAGTCCTGAGGGAGCCAGCGCAGTCGGTTAAAACTCAAGTCCAACTTCTCCAAAAACTGCAGTGATGACAGAGACTGAAATGCAGAAAGAAAATTAGAAACAACACTCAAAGCAGCTGGGTTAATACAGTGAATAGAAAAAACTGTGAATGTTGCCAGGTATGTTTACTCCAAAACTTGAGTGTTGCCTGTTGCATCATACCTCTACTAAAACCCAGAGGGAAAGTACAGCTTTTTCCTCACTATATCCATGGCAGTTTTGACAGTAATCCAGTCATTCAAGCAAAATGTTGATCCTGTTTAATTAAATCCTCTATTTTGGACTGTTGATTGAAGAAACAGCAATTTTACAACAACAACTTGGACTGGCAATGTCTAGCTATTTTTAAAATAAATAGGAAAATTATACTATTAGATTTACTATCTAATTATACTATAGAAATAATAGGCAGCAATGTTATTATAGTTAACTAAAACTGAATATGAAAAACTGTGGAGTCTGCATGGGTTCTCTCTAGGTACTCGGGCGTCCTTGCAGTCAAAAAGGCATGCATGTTAGGTTAACTGGTGATTCTAAACTGATGTGAATGGTTGTCCGTTTGTTTCCCAATGTTCGCCTTGAGAAGCGAGATCAGAGTTTCTTTTATCCCCTGGTGTTTGCATCTAAACAGCAAGGAACATAACACATATAGTATCAAACCACCTGGTTTTTCCAAGTGACTCCAAGTATTAGAAGAGAATGTTTTCACCTAAATTAAAGTTAAAACTACCTGTCCAGCCTCGTTCACAATAACTGCATTAACCCTAGAACTCTAACGTGGGGTTAGTGTCAGGTGATACTAACCCTGGAAAACGTTAAGCCTAAAACCAATAGGTTATTTTACCATAGCATCTTTTAGTTATGTTTTCTCTCTTCAGTCTTCCCTTCAGAAGGGGAAACTGCATGAGTTAAGATCTGGTGATTGACCTGACTAGTCCAACACCTTCCCTTTTTCCTTCCTATGATGTCCTAAGTTGATGTTGCAAGTGCATTTTGGATCATTGTCATGCTGGATAATAAAGTAACTACTATAATAAAGTTTGGATGCATTTCTCTGTAAATTGGCAGACGATACATTTCTGGAGACTTCTGCACTCATTGTCAAATAACAGCCTGTTCCAGACGCAGTCATACAAGCCCAAGCCATGACACGACCCCCACCATGCTTCACAGATGAGCAGATCCCTTTTTTGTCCATACTTTTGCCTTTTCATCACTTTAATAGAGGTTCATCTTTGTCTCACCAGTCTATAAAACTTTGTTCCGGAACTGCTCATCTCTTTTCCTTTTTTTTTGCAAATTCCAGTCAGGCCTCTGCTGATGAGTGGTTTACATCTTGCAGTATGGTCTCTATATTGTGATTCTCTAAATCTCCTTCGAACAGTGGACTGTGGTATTTCCAGCCCTGCTCTCTGGAGGTTGTTCAGAATTTTATGCACTGTTTGGGGGACTTTACTGCTACCACTATTAATCTGTAATCAGTTGTTTTCTTTGGATGAGAGGTTTGATGCCTGTTGCTCAGTAACACCAATGGTTTCCTTTTTTTTTCCAGGATATTCCAAATTGTGGTACTGGTTGTACCCAATCTTAATGCTGGTCTGCCCTTCTTAACTACAAATGCAGTCTTCACAGGTGAAATCCAGGGCTATTTAATGATTACACAATCTTAAATGACACCTGAGTTACAGCTGTCACTTGTCATGTTCCAGTACTTTAGCTCACTTTAAAAACTTGGTGGCTTGATACTAAATGTGTTTTGTTTTGTGTTGTTTAACAAATCTAGATGTAAATACCAGGGAATAAAAGCTGAAACTGATCTCTCTTCTCATGGCCATCCTTTGACCTGGCACACAAATGCATTAAGCGCACAGTAAAAACAAATTAAATTGGTCTCTTTTCAATCATTTTGGAGGGGACTGTATAAAATGATTGATTTTATAAGTGATCAGTATGTAAAGTATGAATGCAATCTCTGCATTTTTACAGATTATGCAACTTTTTTTGCATGAATACCATTAGTTTTTTTACATTCAGGTTGCAGTACTTCTTTCACTACACACTTTTTAGTGTGGTCATTTCTTTTATGCAAGAATCTAAATACTTCTTCCAGCAAAGCACTAAAGTATCAGAGACTTATTATTCATAGTAAACAGCTCTAATTTTGGTACCTGTGGGTGCAGAATATGGATGCTGTTGTTGGACATGAGAAGGATCTTGAGTGACCACAGTCCTATGAAAGATCTGGTGCGCACCTCTGTCAGTTTGTTCCCAGTGAGGTCCAGCAGCCAGGTGCCGTGGGAGACGCTGGACGGGACCCGGGTCAGCCCACGAGACGTGCAGTCCACCAAGTCTGAAGATTCATAGCACAGACAGGGGCTGGGGCACAGCTTGAAGCCCAGCACGGCGTTCAGGAGCAGAGGCAGCAGAGGCACCGCGCTGAGCAGGGTGCAGCCACTGCCGGACATCTCGCTTGGATCTGAGTGAGCTCACTCCTGCTGAAAGGCATGGTTACCCTCTTGTACTCCCTCCAAACAATACATGTAGAAACCCAGAGAATTTGTCGCAAGGGCACGATAACGCTGTCATTTCAGTAAATTCTCTATGAGCAAACATCGAACGAGTCCTGATTAGAGAGGGATTATGGGCTTAAAACAGATGATCACATAACCACCATATCAGGGGAGCAAACTTGTTCTGCTTTGGACCCTTTCCTAAAGTAAGGATTAACATCTGCTCCCCTATATGGATACATGAGGCTGCTTTTCATCACAGCACTCACTTAATCCTATGGTTTCTGCATCATGTAGTCAAGACTGTATGAATTTTTATAAACTCCAATATGGTAAAGAACTGCTGGTAGTAACACAATGGGAATGCCTCTTTACAGTTAAGTCTTAAGCACTTAGCACAACAGCATTCAAATTTCAGGATCTTTGCAACGCTGAGGATCATTCAGAAAAATTGCCAAAGAAAGTGTGATACATGGTTCTCAAAAGTGAATACTGCTAGTTTTCTTAAATATTCAGAGTCAAAAATTTGTACTGTAGGAAAAAACATTTCAAGTCCTAAAAATTCTTCATTTACTCAAAAAATAACCAGCAGAATAATCAAAATTCAAAACAAACGCAACCTTAAAATAACCACAAGATATAAAAGAACAACCAATGAGCATCCAACCAATCCAGCCTACCTGAAATTTTGCTGTACTTCCACCCAAAAACACTAGAAAATAAAAATCACTGCTCTTCTGGAAGTAATTTCAACACAGCAGCAGCTGCATTAGTACTACTCATCTTTAAAAAACAATTTCAAACCAAGTGCTCTTTGCTGCCCTGGATGGAAGCAAATGTCATTGAGCAGCTTTAGACAAACCCAGAGGCTTAAAACATTTAAATAATTAATTTGAAAGAGACATGGCGTCAGTCCCCTGTAATTACACAGATTACAAGGCTACCAAACAGGACAGAAAAACGAAACCCCAACGTAGCACATATCTGATTAAAACCTGTCCCTACTGAGGACAGTAAGGACAGCTGATGATAAGGAGCTCAAGCAAACAAACCACGGATTTATCTGCAACACAAGCTCAATATTTCACCATGTCCCAAAATGGCCAGACCTATTCAGATGGTGTCCTGTAAACTTAGGGTTAAGATAAGAAAAAGCATCGTGTTAATTAAATCATTCTTTTCTCAAAAAGTCACTGAAAATTACAGTATTACAGTCAGAATTTTTGTTATTTTTATTTTAGAAAATGTCCTTTAAAGTGTGGCATTTCAAGTCACATTTTGTTTAAAATACAGAAAATACAGACAGTAGAACATGGATACAGCAAAAAAAAGGAAACAATGACAGAAAATAAAGCTAACAAGCCTTTCTGACTGCTCTAGTTTTCTCTTTTTTGAAATGGAACTGAAGGCAAAGGAAGGAGGGCGGAAAAATAAAAGGCTTCAGGGACAGGAGGGGAGGAGTGGGGGCAGAATGAGACACGTTAGTTAAGGAAACTATGATTGTTTTATGGTTCATGATTAAATTATCCTTTATAAAGTCTAATTTAAGATTTAATCTTTCCTCTCTTTCTTTTTGTCTTTTTCATTTATTTGTATTGTATAGGCAGCAAGGCCTAGTATAAGATAAAATGGGATTATTTTAAACTGTGAATCATACAAAGTTACTCTAGTAGAGTGATAGCAGGAATGGAAAATGATGTCTGCATATTAATATGCGGAGTTTATAGGGACAAGATTTTTGTTCCTGGAAGATTTCTGGTTTCTGTTTCAATTCAATTTTATTCAGTTCAGATTTATTTATAAAGCACCAATTCACAACAAAAGTCATCTCAAGTTGACTTTTGTACAACAAATTGCACCTTTTGTTGTTCCCTTGTATTTTTCCAAGGGATCACCACAGCAGATGAGTCTGCATTAGTAATTTGGTAGAGGTTTTACACTAGAGGCCCTTCCTAACACAACTCTTCAAAACGGGAGAGGCTTGCATCCACACCTGAAATCAAACCAGGGACCTATTGCTTGTAAGGGAAGTGTGTATACCACGACACTAGAGAGAACACCCCAGCAATCAGGCAATCCTCTCTGAGCAAGCACTTGACGACAGTGGGAAGGAAGACTTCCCTTTTAACAGGAAAAGACCTCCTGCAGTACCAGGTTCAGGGATGGGCAGCCATCTGCCTCCACTGGTTAACGGTGAGGGGAAAGAGAAGAGAAAAAAATGAGAAAAAAAATATTGTGGTCTAAGTCTCCATAACAAACTCTGGCAGCATGATGGGTTAGAGGTTGGTACTATTACCTCACAGCAAGAGGGTCCTGAGTTCAAACTCAGGTAGGGTTCTTTTGTGCAGAGTTTGCATGCTCTCCCCATGCTTGCACAGGTTTTCTCCAGGAGCTCTGGTTTCTCCTGCCCATTAAAGAACTGCAGTGGATGGAACTGCAAATCTTGGTCTAGACATAATGGAGAGCTCTAAGAAACTGGTCTTTGGCTGCAGAGACTAAGTCTGTGGACTAGCTGATGCGTTCCCAGACTGAAATGGACTATACTGGTTTTTCAGACTCTCTCACCTGTATGTAAATTTGTTCTTTGGACAGAGGAAACGTGTGGAGTCACCTCCTCGTGTCACCAGCATCCCCAGTGCCGGCACATACGACAGGAGTATCTTTCTACCCCACTCCTCCTCATCGTCTTCCTCCTCTTCCTCCGTCCATCAGCACTCCTCGTCAACCCTCCCCCACCAGTCCTCTTCCCACCCTCAGACCTCACCCCACTACTCTACCTCCTCTCTTCCACACAAGCACACTTCCCTCTCCCTCACCCAGCATTCCTCCCCCTCCCTCTCCCGGTCTACGCGATCCCGGACCTCCTGCATCCCACCAACCCCAGCGCCGACTGCACCTCTCCCCGTATGCCCCTCACCTCAGACGGGCATCCGATATGTGTCCCCCTCCTGCCTGGAGCCACATGCACACCTGCAGGCTCAATCAATCAGGTATGAATGTTATAATATTTTGGCTGGGATGTGAGACTGTGGTTCTGTTTATTTCCACTTCAAAAGGCTGATGATTCAGCAAGCTGCTTTCTTTGGGATAAGATACTAAAATCACCTTAAATCAAGAAATTAAACAGAAAGATGGGACAAAAGTCAAAAATACAAAACCTCTCCTTCACTTTAACATTAAGAATCAAAGAAAGAGAAATTGATTTAACTCACTGTGTGAACATACATTTATAACTTTGAAACCATGTACTTATTTGTTCAGTATGTTTCTTGATTGTGCTTCTTGATTTTTTTGATCATATGGACTTCCTCTTCAATTTGCATCATGGTGACTTCTCTTGATGAAAAACAGCCCTCCTAGTCACTAACGATGATTGCTTGGCTGGTATTGTTTTCACATTGTGAGTCTGTCTGCGTGTCATGGTGGCAATGTATGCTCCTGGAGACATAACTATAGTAGTAACTAACACAAAGGCAATTCTAAGTACTTAGTAATTCTACAGCATCAAAACCACCAACAGGTTGAGTGAGTAACCTTGATCATCTTGTTACAGAGTCATGTTCCACTGGGAAACCATATTCATGTGGATGCTACTTTGGCACACACCACTAACCTAACCACTGTTGCAAACATAGACTGTATAAAAAAGAAGGATGTAGCCACTATGACTTCACCCACTGGTCAGTGAGATCCTGTTGTAAAACTTCAAGCTGAGCATTTTTGCCATCCCCACCTCAGTGATTTTTCACTCTAAGTTACTTCAGCCTGCTCCCTTGTATTTTCCCCAAAGGATCACTACAGTTGATTAATCAGTAAGACTTGAAACTGGTAATTGAAACAATGAACTCATCAGGGAGGGTTTACTTTAGGTCATAGATCAGGAAGTGTCATTTTCCTATAGACTATTATACAACTTAATGTCTTTTTACAAGTAAAGAAATCTCCCCCTGCCAGCTATTAAAAAGAATGCGGGCTGAATGCGTGTCCCAGTTGTCCTAAACTTATGTCTGTGTTTTATATGCAGTCTGTAGCTGCAGACTAAGCACATTCCCCATTGCAGTGGCACTCCCAATGCTACTGGTCCACAGCAGGTAAAAGGCTCCATCTATAACCCACAGGATCCAAAGAACCTGCTGCCATTGTCCTGGTACTGGACACTATGGGATACCCCAGAGGCCCATACCCATACCCGAGTCGGAGCCAACACAATATCTGGCTTGTGGCTTTAATGCTGACATCACAGCAGGATGTAAAAACAAAGGACTGAAATAAAAGCAAGCCTCTATTGTGGCTAAAAAAAACCTAAAAATAAACTCAGTCCATAAAGTTAAGCAGGGAAAAACACACACGAAGTAGGGCATAACACCAGAGTTATTATAGTTTTACATTTTCTTATTAATTTTTATTTTTGTTTTGTTTTGAGCTTTTGTTTTCAGTTCAGCTCAGTTTCAGTTAGATTTTACAGCAGGTTTTCTCATTTCAGGTAAGTTTTCATTATTTGAAAATGTTTAGTTTTAGTTTAGTTTTTATGTGTTTTGTTGTTAATTTCAGTTTTCTCAATTGTTATAATATGGATGGTATTTGTCAGGGGACGTTTTAGGATGTTCAAATTACAAACACAACAATTTGTGAAAACAGTTGATTGTCAGTCAGGTAGACACTCTGACTCTCAGTGAACAGATGCACCAAAGCCTCATCAGACAGGCTGTCTTACTGAATTTGGTCAAACTGACAAAGACTAAAACTAAATACATTTCCTATATATTTTTATTTTATTTTAGTTAGTTTTGTGAGCATACAATAGCATTTTAGTTAGTTTAAATTTTCACCAAAAGTCTAGTTTTTATTTTTATTTCAGCTGACTAAAGTTTCAGTTTACATTTAGTTTTAACTATAATAACCTTGCATAACTCCAAGGAAATACTAGGCTCACAACAGAAGTCTTGACAAAGGACATAGAGAAGACTGGGCTTTATATACAAAGAGGACTGACTAGCAGGAAGGGAACAAGACAGAGGTGAATACAATCAACAAGAGGTGAAATCAGGGAATCAGGGAAGGACAGACAGAAAGCAAAACAAAAATAAGGCATGAAAGAAAACCAACCTTCAAAGTAAAACAGGAAACAACCAAAAGACAAATGCAAAACACAGAGACAAAAAGATTCACATTGAACATGAAGACATAGATAATGGGAACATCGGAAGATAAACACAGAAAGACGAGATAGAGGAAAGCCCTAACAGGGAATCACTGCTGGAGTTAAATACATATGAAGTAACAGGAATGAGATCTAAATCAAAACCAAGAATTCAAAACAAATACTAGACAGTTAACCATGTTGAAAGGCATCCAGAAGTCTATGATGAAACTGAAGCTTGATGCTTATAGAAAAATAGGACATGACAACAGGAATCCAAAAATCAGCCTACAAAATATAACAGTCAAAACTTCTACTAGAATAACAAGAAACAACTAAAAGAAAAACGCTAAACACAGAGACAAGAAGAGTCACACTGGACATGAAGGCAGAGATAAGGGAACACTGCAGGATCAATATAGAAAGATGAGACAGAGGAAAGAACAGATAGGGAAGCACTAAGGGAACTAGACACATCACAAATGATGAAGTCAAAACAGGAACTAGAACTAATTCAAAACCAAGAATTCAAAACAAATACTAGAAAGTGAACTAACATGAAAGGTATCCAAAGTCTATGAAAACAGGAACCTGAATTCACATTGTATTATAAAAATAATGTGATGATAGCACACAAACATTGGACTCCAAAACTCAGCCTACAAAATGTAAGCATCAAAACCTTAACTAGAATAACAGAGAAGCCTCTGCAGAAACCCAAGCACAATTTAACTAAGGAGTCCAACCACAAAAACAACCCAAAACCCTAAGACTTGGACAGCTGATTGGGATTTGTATCAACACAGTCATGTCCCAGCTGTGCTGTCATTATATGTTACAGGCATGTAGCTGAGATGAAAATGAAGGCAGATTTTGAAGACAGATGTCACCCTACCCATGTGTACTCAGTACTGTGTAATTTTGTGTGTTTGTGAGTGTCAACACATTAACCATCTCAGGTCTAAGTCATCATCGGTGGCAACTTGAACTCTAACCCTAGGCAATCAGCATATGCTCTTTTTTATTACATTGTTCTCCAAAGTCTTGGAAATCAGGGAACAAAGAAAATAATGAGTCTGCTTGGCATGCATCAAAACTACTCACACCCCAGAAGTCTATTTTGCCTTTCTCAAAAATATAAGGTTAGGAAGGGTTAGCACTTCAAAGGATTAATGTTAAATAGCTTTTCTATGTATTTTCTATGCTTACTTTTGCATTACAAGTCACATTCACTCATTTTACTGCACAATCAGAGTAACAATACTTTATACAATTTCCCCCTGGGATTAATAAAGTATTCTCAGAATGGAGTTAATATTCTTTAAAACAAACTTCTACATGCCAGGGATCGTGCCACTGACCTTCTGATTAGTAGATGACCCGCTGTACTTCCTGAGCCATAGACATCCCGCCAGTATCATGGCTGAAATATACTGTAAAAACCAGTGAGGCGACTGTTGCATCTTATCCCAAAGAAGGTATTTGCTTAATGTCTTCATCAGTTGAAACACATGTATGAGTCAAGTGTCTGCTGCTTTCCTGTTTTCTCTTTTTTTTCTGCTTGCAATCGAACACTTTGGTGTAACAGATGTTTTTCCCCTGTTTTTTGGAACCTTGGCATGCTCATATCAGTTATGATTAAAAAATAAACCTGTGTTTCTTGTCTTGTGCAGGGGCCCGTACCTGGAGCAAAGGGGAACAGAAGGGCTGAAGCAGGAGTGGTTCACCAAATACTTCTCCTTCTGAGCACAAAAACACACACACACACACACACACACACACACACACACACACACACACAAAACAGCTGCAGCCACATCTCATATCCACTTCATTGCTTCTTATACACATCTGTTTGCTTCCCACAGACTCATCCACAAACATGCACACACACAGAACCTTGAAAACAGACAGCCACATCAACAGACATATGGGCTCATCACCAGCAAGGCCATTTCAAACATTGCCTCAAAGCTCAACCAAAAAGTGCTTCTCAAACACATGCCTGACCTCTTCTCAAACATTGGCCTGCCGGATCTTGTTTGTATAGTTGGGAATGTCTCCATATGTTCTTTTTTTTTAAAGGACGTCTTCCTTTTTTAATGCAACTGTTGCCCTAATTTCATCATATAATGATTCCAGGCAAGTGTACATTTTTTAAATCAACAACTAAGTGTCTCCTTGAGAATGGAAGCATTCAAAATATTCAATCAAGATCCACATCAAAATGGACACACATGACTCACCATACCAAAAGGAAGCTTGTTTTAATGCAAAAATGTATAATAATCTTAATGATGAAATTGAATAAAATATATTGTTTTTGTATGTGTTTCTTTTTATAACTAAAGAAAAAACAAAACACATTCTTTGAACCTTTTCCAGTGATCTCCATGGTTCAGGGAATCTGGAGGTTTGCATTAGATTTGGTTTGCAAAGTTCATCATTAGAAGTATCACCAAAAATATTCAAACCATATGATGTTTGTATCCCTGCAAATGGTCCCAGCAGTCTTGTCAGCAGTTTGTACTCCATGCACTGCTTATACATTTGCACACAAGTAGCACAAAAGTACGAAAAAGTCCTGTAACATAATGGTGCACAACTAATTGTAGGTTCTGTTGATAAATTATCCAGTTAAAAAGCCTGTTTTGGGCTAATTCATCAAATGAAAGACCTGAAAAATAAAACTATTTTATGTAATTGTTGATAAAAATGACCATAATCACCTATGAAGTATGAGCATTTATAGATTTATAGACTGTTTATATAATTAAATGTAACAATCTCCATCTGACAATTAACATATTTTGTTGTCTCTGGACGTAAATGTCATCATCAGCTTGAAGATAAAATAATATGTTTTGGTGGTATCTGTTTTTCAGACATTCCTCACATTTCATCATATTTTCATATTCATATATCATAATTTCTGGTATCTGTAGTCAAAAAAGATTTCTGAAGAGAGATGCAGAATGAAGTGTTACCAGCTTTCTAGAGGCAAATGGTGCACTCAGCTGTGTTCATGTTGCTCATCTTTATTATCTACAAGACTGAACCTACAATACTCCTAAGCAGTTTAGTAGCTTTGTTTACCACTTGCAGATATGTTTCACAGCTCACTGAGTTCAAGTAATAATCCACTAGACTGCCCATGCATACAATACACTTTCATAGATGAAGAGGAAGAAGAAGATATACTTCAGTTTAACAGAAAAGGGACTGTTTCTTCTTATGACATATGACACATGACAGTCCATTCTTTTTCTATCTGCTAATCGAATTTGGGATGACATGCGGTGGGGTACAGGACACCAGTCTATTGCAGAGCTAACACAGAGACAGGCAACCATTCAAGCTCACAGTCACACTTACACTATATGAAAAAAGTATTGGGTCACCTACACATTCCACCTACAGAACCTTTTAATGACATCACATTCTAAATTCATAGGGATTTATATGGAGTTGGTCACCCTTTTGCAGCTATAACAGCTTCCTGTTGTGAGAAGGATTTCTACATGATTTTGGAGTGTTTCTGTGAGAATTTTTGCCCATTCACCCAGAAGAGCATTCATGAGGTCAGACATTTATGTTGTACAAGAGGGTCTGGCTCACAGTCTCCATTCTAATTCATAGTTCATCTCGAAGGCATTCAGTGGGGTTGAAATCAGGATTCTGTCTAGGACAGTCAAGTTCTTCCACACCAAACTCATCTAACCATGGCTTTATGGACTGTGCTTTGTAGACAGGGACACAGTTATGCTGGAACAAAAAAGGGCCTTTCCCAAACTGCTCCCCTAAAGTTGGAAGCATAGAATTGTTCAAAATGTTTTGGTGAGCTGAAGTATTAAAATTTCCCTTCACTGGAACAAAGGGGCTCAGGCCAACACCAGAAAAATAACCCAATAGGCAAAACCAGACTTTACAGCTGGCACAATGCAGTCAGGCAGGTAACATTCTCCTGCCATTTGCTAAATCCAGACTCATCCAGACTGTCAGATAAAGAAGGGATTCATCACTCCACAAAAACATTTCCACTGCTTCAGAGTCTAGTAGTGGTGTTTTACACCACTTCATCTGATGCTTGTTGTGCTTGGAGATGCAAGTTTTGCATGTAACTGCTTGGCCATGGAAATCCATGCCTTGACGTTCCCGGTGCACTTTTTGTGCTGATGTTAATGCCAGAGGAGGTTTGGAACTCTACAGTTATCGAGTCTGCAGTGTTGGCATCTTTTATACCCAGGCACCCTAGCACTCAATGACCCCGCTCTGTAACTTTACGTCGTCTGCCAGTTTGTGGCTGAGTTGTGCCTCCCAAATGCTTCCTTTACAATATTGCCACTTACAGCTGATAGTCAAATATCTAGGAGGGAAGAAATTTTACCAACTGACTTGTTACAATGGTACCATCATATTACAGTACCATGCTAGAATTCAGTGAGCCATTTAGAACAACTTATTTTTTCACAAATGTTTGTAGTGGTAGACTGAAGGGCTAGGTACTTGATTTTATATACCTGTGGCAATGGGACTCAGTGAAACACTTTAATTCAGTAATTAAGTGGTTTGCCCAACACTTTTTTCCATGTGCATGACCAATTTAGTATCTCCAGTTTATCGAACATGCATTCCTTTGGACTGTGGGAGAACACACAGAGATTCAAACCCAGAACCTTCTTGCTGGTAGGCCACAATGCTAACTACTGCACCACTGTTTTGAGAATTATAAATCTAAATACTTCTGTATACTAAGGCCCAAGCCTATAAAATATAGTCACGTTAACCTCAAAAGCCAATATTTCATGTTTTATATTTCATACAGAAAAAATATTCAGACACCTTAAAGTGTTATTAGTGAATATAATTGTCTGCTGTAGCACAGAGCTCAAATTCCTGTACAAAACAGATTTATATGTTTAACATCCCATTTGTGTAATTGCAGTACATTTACATGCAGTATTTTTGAGACCAGGTTCAAATGATTATCTATAAGCTCATCATTGCACTTGTGGCCTTCTCTGGTTTTCACATCATGTTACATGTTCGTTGCTTTGTTCTTGATTAATAATTTTAATTGTCAAGTAATTAGAAAAGAACAGGTCATAGATTTCTCATTTAATATAGGAAAAATAACATCTCAGAGCCCAAGATGTCTTCAAATTTCTTGTAAAACCAACAGACTCTCTAACCCTTACAAGTATACCTTACACCGCATATAAAAGAAAAGCTGGCACTAGGCAATATTTAGCATTTTTTACTTGATAAATCTGTTCATTAATTATAGAAGCTGATGATTAATTTCCACAGATTAAGAGATTAAGCACTAATACAGACTGCAAAAATTGCAAGCACAGTATTGCTACAAAAAATCAAGATTTATTATCAACATATTTTCTGCATTTATACTTCAGATGAAGAAAACCCCAACTGATTTATCAACCATAATTTGTATAAACACGCTCAACTGACAACCATTACACAATTTTCACAAATTAATTTTAATACATTTTTAGGACTGTTTTTTGTACATTGTACTCCAAGTAACTTTTGCCTAGGATCAGTTTGTGTCTTTACACAGAGGTTAATGAAGATAACAATGAAGGCAAATTGCACCTTCATGCTGAAAACAGTCCCTGTGAGTTTTTCTCAAATACTACTGAAACATGGGGCAGTTCTGCAGTGCCTCAGTGGCAGAGCCATACTGGAGGACGTTGTCATAGAAACCCGTGAGTTCCTCTCGTATATCCTTGGCACTCTTTCCTCCTGAGCCGCGGTATTTCATGGAAAGCAGCTTGGAGCACAGGTAGTGGAGCCACAGCACGTTGGTGTGAGGGTGGTAGTTAGCCCAGGTGTTTCTGATAAGACAAAAGAAACATGGGGGATCAATACATCAACAATGAATCTGAGATGTTAGCTTTTCACTGTAAATGAGCAAGATCATCTTCAAGAGTTCCAACTTTTTTTGTTATTAGAACAAACAATGTGGAGTTTGCATGTTCTCCCTGTGTCTCTGTGGGTTCTCACTGATAGACAATGTCCTGATTTCCCGATTCTCATGATGTTGTCTGAGCTCATGTGTTAAAATGGCTTATGAGAGAAAGGGGTCACTACATAACCTCCTCTCACTGTTTTTACTTGGATTTAGAACATCTCTGAATTATAAAACATTTGGATTTGCCTTTCCCTTGCAAACACTATCGTGTTTATAAGGGTGAATCTAAGGACATAAACCCTACGGTTTTCAAAGGTACGATGTTTAAAGTAGAAAAGCAAGATAAAAACTAGTCATATGCAAGAATTATCTACTTTTAGTTTCATACATACAGCATTTTGTTGGCATGATATAAACAGGAAATTACCAGTTTCACAATTTCCACAGTTTATTTCCTGATTTTAGTTTAGCTTCTATTGCTTTTAGTCTTTTGATAACATTGGTGATATTTTGTTGGGGGATGTGACTCCTGATCACGTCAACGCCTCATTCTCATACATACTAATTCATTTTTCCTTCTTCTGGTTTTATTGAAAATTTTAACCCAACTGACAAGGACAAAAACATTTACAGTATATTTTTATGCTAATTTACTGTGTTTTGTAGGTGGGCAGTTTCAGTTACTTTTTATTTTTTTTCTAAAGAGTAGTATATATGTATATACACTAGCAACCTCAGATACCATCATCCAAGTTCTGTTCATTCTAATGAATTATAAATCAATAATGAATAAGTGACACAAAACAGAATGTTTTGAAAAGGGTGACACCTACACATTACACCTACAGGAGGTTTAAAGATATTCTAAACCCATAGCTATAAAACTTCCACTCTTCTAGGAAGACTTTCTACAAGATTTTGAAGTGTCTGTGAGAATTTTTGCCTATTCAATCGGAAGAGCATTTGTGATGTCACACATTGACGTTGGATGACCCATTCTTTCACAAATGCTTGTAAAGGCAGTCTGCATGTGCTTCATTTTATACACCTGTGGGATTGGGACTGAATGAAACACTTGAATTCAATGACTAAGAGGAATGGCCCAACACTGTTGTCAGTACAGTGTATTAGAAGAAAAAGTCTTTAAGCCTTTATAGCATAGGGATTCCAGTTAGATGGCACATGGGTGATCAAAAAAAGATTGACTAACCGGTTTTCCTGTCTCATTAGTCTGTAGATCTCAAACTGGTAGTCTCCTTGTCCCATGAAGAGCGCCTTATCGTTTGCGATATCACAGGACACCGTCAAACCATCTGAAAAGTAAGAAAGCACAAGATTTTAAAACTACAATATACTGTACCTCATGTGCCTAAAACAATCAAAATATGACAGAAAGTAGGTAGAAAAATACCTGACCAATTTCTAGTCTGGAGAGAGAATAGTCAATGATGCGGACGAGCACCCCTTTGGTTTCCAAAGAGTGAGTCGTTCCATTCAGATGGAAGCTTCCTGTCTTCTGCTTGGTTGTTTTGACCAACACATTCCCCCAGTGGAGATCCCTGCAATAAACAACGCAGGGGTTACAGTCCTTAATAGTTACAAGACACCAACAAATCATTCTCCACACTGACACCACAGTGGTACACTGCATTAGACATCTGTGCTTCAGTTTTACCTGAATGCTTTACAGAAACAGTAAAGGACAATGAATCTTTGTCATTGTGGATGACAGCTTTGGATTGATAGCAATGAGAGCTCAAAAGATCAGTTGCTTAATAGACAATTCAACCTATAACAACCCATCTGGAACAAATTTGAAACCGATTAAAATTTCTAAATTTTGAAGCAAAATATCAACAGAGTGAAATGAGCTTCTCAAAAGCTGGATATTTGCTAGTTTCCTTCTCTTTAGTTTTTAGCAAACCTATGCAAGAGGGTTTTGGTTTGTTGGTGGGGAAAAAGGCATCTGTAGGCATCAGCTTGGGCTCTGGGAAATTGTGATTACAGTGTTTCGTTTCAGTCATTCTGCACTGTCATTCATGAATGTGTGTGAGTACCTGTGTTCAAAGTGTAGCTCCTGCTCAGCAACAGCCAAAGCAGCAGTAACCTGATGAAGGATACTCTTCGCCACTCCTAAAGACGCCAACTTGACAAACAATAACAGCATGAATTAAACAAAGTCCTTTTTAGACTGTTAAGTTGACAGCATCCTGTTACTCAGTCGCTTCTGCATTAATGTTCCTCACAGTATCATTCAGACACACCCATGACAGAAATGAACAGAACCGCTGCACATGTGCTATATTTGCCATACTCGCTGAGGACTTGTCACATTTGTAGCAACAAGCATTTTCTGAATCTACTCTAGAGAAATGTAACCATATTTTTGAATGTTTAACTCTCTCTGCCATTGTTGCCAAAGAGCAGAATCTCTGTGTATACATGTAAATCCAAGCCCCATTTTCCAAGCCTATGCCATAGTGATGTGAACCACTGACAAAGCATGATGTTTATACTGATGCACAAGAGGATGGGAGGTGACAGCAATCAGTGGGAGGGTTACATTTAAGTTATAAACAGTGACAAAAGGTATAGGATCAATGGTCTGGAAGAAACAATAAGGTGCCCAGATTAAAACTAGGAAATGTTGGGGGAAACCTATAAGTGTTTAACTATTATCCAACTTATTTATCCTCAAAAAGTATTTTTTGTTATTATTAACCAATATACTTATAACATATGTATGGCTGAATATACTTTGTATTGAATTATAAATGTATAACCTTTGTATTGTATTATTCTAACTCTGGATAGAGAGCTAGCAGCCTGCAGGGCCTCAGCGCTATGCCCTGCAGCTGAACTAAGAGATTAATGTGAGCGGTGTGTGTATGCAGAAATTTACTGCTTTGACTGATTGCTTAAAGTGTTGTGCCCTCACCCTGCACACAGTGGGCCCTTTAAAGAAGACACCTAAGGAATTCATCAACAGCATATGTCTCACTTTTTTTCTTGGAGGGGGGATACAAATATGTATTAACACCCTAACAACATGTATTTTGTGCAGAGGAGGGATAGTGGATATACAGCTCATGGATGTAGTGAAGGAGGACATGCAGAGGGTTGGTGTCACAGAAGAGGATGGCATGCATAGGGTGAGATGGAGGCAGACGATCCGCTGTGGTGACCCTTAACAGAGGACAAGGAGGAGGAGGAGAAGAAGAAAAGGAAGAAGAGGGAGAAGAAGAAAAAGAAAATCTTGTGAAATAGAAGATCCGTAGCAGCAGTTAGGTAATAATGGTGCTTAGGAAGGCTGAGAAGGATTGAAATTGGGATGTGTTTAGGAAATCATGATGCTATTAAAAGATTCTGTCTTGGTGTGATGATACAGGAAAATATGAGGAGGAAAGGGGGGGCTCATCTCTATAAAAGAACCACAAAAAAAAAACCCCACAGTCAGTCCATCTTTGCCTGTGAATCTATTGGTTGTGTTCCCTTAATCTCTCTGGAGACTTTTTAGTTTTTGAACTTTGCTGTTTAGTTGAAGTTCAATAAAACAAATTTGCTGCTGACTTTGTTTTCTGCAGTGGTCTTTTTTGAGTGTTTTCCTTTTTATTTCGACTAAGTATATTTTATTAGTATGGAAACAAATAAAAAGGAAGAGTTCAGAGATTCTGACCCCTTTTATGAGATACACAGATAAAACAAAGGCATGACAAAGACTTGACAAAGACTAAGGGTCAAACGCTTGAAGGCATAGACAATTGCCTTCTGGAACAATACGATGTTAAAAGTCAAAGCGCTCCCAATATTCTTCATCAGCTGCACACTGATGCCTTGCACACAGATTCTAAAGCTATGTCCACACTGCAGGTCTTAATGATCAATTTCAGTTTTTTGTTGAGATCTGAGTCGTTCGCATTACAATTTAAATACGACCTCCGTCAGACTCCAGTGTGAATAATCTATGGCTGTGAAGTGACGTGCATGTGCAGAAGAAGACATCACGTCACACGCAGCATGCTGTGTTTACAGAAGTAAATATGGATGCTACACATGTCAGTGTGTGTGTAAAACCCCACTTTCTTTCCACTGACTATCTCCATCAATGCTATATGCCATGCTTGTTTCATATATTGTTTACATTGGATCTTGTCACATCTTGCCTCTTCTGGCAGAGAATTATGATATCTGTGTCACTTCATTGACGTAAAATTCAGATGAAATGCAGCATGACTGTTAAGACTGAGGTCACTTTGAAAATCATCGGAAATGTATCCGATTTAGGACCACATATGAAAGTGGCCTGAATCGGATTTGAAAAAACAAAAACAAAACTGGATTTGTGCTGTTAAGGCTGTCATAAAGAAATCAGATATGGGTCACATATGGGCAATAAAAAAAAGAAAAAAAAAAGAAAAAGGATTTGGGTCACTTTTGCCAGCAGTGTGAACGTAGCCTAAGAGTAATAAAGAATATCAAAATACATAAGAGTTGAATGTCTTATTCTTTGTTGAAGAGACAAAATGTACAAATCAAGTGGAGCTTATTGATACTACGATCTTGAATATCTAAGCACCAAGACCATGTAATACTGGGTTTCAGTACCTATCCAAGTAATTTTCAGGGAGCTGAGAAACCCACAAAGACACACAAAAGACATGTGCTGATGTAACATTGTTCATCTCTATCCATTAATGTGACTGCATGCATTCAAACTCGTGCCATGTTGAAAGTTATACTTAGATATTGCTATATCGAATCTCATGAGATTGCACCTGATAAGTGACCAGTGTGCTTGATTACACACGAAGCTGACACGTTCAGATACTGTTATTAATGGGGAAAAAAGATGCACAGCAAGTTTAAGAGTTAAATTCAGAAAAACTTTACAAATCCCTGCAGGGAAATTGTTTTGTAACAGTTGTTCAGGATAGTGGAAGTTACAAAAGTATATAAGGCAGTGAAAATGCTGCATTTTCACTCAAATAAAGCTAATGCTTAATCACCTGTTTTTCCCATTACATAGCATTTTGAGAAGCTAAGACTTCCTTTAAGATGTTCAGCATCTTCTTTCATTACCTCCAGCATACAGTTTAATTTATGATCTGGCTGACATTAAGCTGTAACGACTCAATTTAAGACATCACTATTTCTATGCAGGCAGTCTCTTCATTTGAGCACATATTTATTGCCAGTGGGCAAGTGAAATAAGCAAAAGCTTCTTTTTAAATTAATTTGTGCAATGAGAATTTGAAGACAGAGTACTTGGGACTATCACAGACAAATTACAGTAGTGTTTTAGTTTAAGACTTCAGCTTTGTATGTTTAGCCAGTGCAAAAGGAGCTTTATCTCCAGGGTACCAGCTTTAACTACTGTATCTTGTAAAGACAAATGTTGTGAACAGTCACTGAGATGACAGATGAAAGCTTAACATTTCCACAAAGACAAGGGAAAAGCTTTGATGTGGTGTGCCTACCGTTCCATTGCTGTTCTCCAAGTCGACGCCACCAAACTCAAACTCCAGGATGATGAATAATTGATCCTCTTCAAAAAAATCTGAGCAAAGGCACAAAAAAGACCTGATAATATAGACCAACAAAATGTTCTGAAGGAGTGCCAGATTATATACTGTATAAATATATCCTTTTGCTGCTTTTGCTTTTTCTTAATGGTGGACCATCAAGTAAGGCAATGTCATAAGTGAAAGTCACCTTAAGTTTCACCTCAAAAGTTAACCCTCAAGTGACCAAGTTATTTCAGTGACTAAGTGGGTAAACCTATGATCCCATTATAATTTCACATGAATGCCATTTTAAATGGCTCTGGGTTTTTTTTTTAAATTAAATCATATCTATACCATTTCTGCTGTATACCTAAAAAGTTCTAATGTAATTAATTATAGTTTTCAGTCATTTTTATGCAAAAAACCAAATTCATCTCTGTCAATTGTGCCATTTTCATCGTCACTTTGGGCATTATGTATCTGCCTCAAGCGTTTTACCACAGTACATCTTGCTACACTAGGTCTGTTAGCCATGGTTCACTGCAAAATGTTACAGTGCAGTGATTAGAATTGTAAATTACAATAACATTTAATGGAAATACAGTACAGAAATACAGTCTGTCTCTTTAGCTGCAGGGGGTGTTTTTGCCATGAAGGCAAAAACCCTACTATCAAAATGTTGCAGAATTAAGGCTCATCAAACCAGGAAATATTTTTCCAATCTTCTATTGTCCAATTTTGATGAGCCAATGCAAACTTTAGCATCAGTTTCTTATTCTTAGCTACAGGAGTGGCACCTGGTGTGGTATTCTGCTGTTAAAATTCATCTGCTTCAAGGTTTGCACATTGTACATTCAAAGATGCTCTTCTGCATGCATTTACAACGAATGGTTAATCAAGTTAATGTTATCTTCCTCAAAGCAGTCTGCCGATTCTCTTCCAACGTCAACAAGGTATTTCCACCCAAAAAGTGCCGCTATCCTAGAGATGGTTGTGTGGGAAAATCTCAGTAGCTCAGCAATTTATGAAGTACCCCGACCAGCCTATCATTTCTTTCTCATTCTTCTGCTTGGTTTGAAAATTCAGCAGGTCGTCTTGACCATGTCTACATGCCTAAATGTGTTGAGATGCTGCCATGTGATTAGCTATTAGAGATTTCCCTTAATAGCAGTTGTATAGTTAAACCTAATAAAGTGGCTAGTGAGTGCAAATTCAAACACAAATTTTCCATTACAGTAGGGCACATTTTTATGTCTGAAACTATCACAGTGGCACATACAAATACACGGGTAGGGTTACAAATGACCCCACTTGATCACTCGATGGTTTATTCTCAAACTTTTTGTGGCATGCCCCACCTGAGATAAGATGCTGGAAAAACTTAGTGCCTACACGTTTACATGGCTACAATTTTTACCTTTTATTTTTATCATTAACAGAAAAAGAGGAACCATTTCAGTTAAATAAAGGCTGGTGCAATTGCATCAGCAAACTCTTGTTTATCCTGCTCCCATCAAGATCCCTGTCATTAACTCCACATTTTGCCAACCAGCGGTTCAGACTCATAAAAGTAATGTCGCGTTAGCTCTCATTAATAATAATTTCACGTTTTTAAAATGACTTAAAAGGAAAAATTTCTTATGTGACAATAAAGGCTTTCTCCTCACTGACCTGGTCTGTCATTTTCAGAACCTTTGCGCTGGTCAAATTTGTCCCAAGCTTTCAGGAAATCCAGAGGGTAGCATCCTTTAACGCAGTGGAGACTGTAAGGGGAAAAATGAATAATTTCACATTAAGACTCAAAACTACTGAGACACTAACAGGAGAAAAAAAAAGACCCAAGAGAATGCATACTCATTGAGTCCAATAAAACCGTGAGTCTGGTTGTGCTGCTTCTCTTTGAGGCTGCTCAGCTCCCTGGTAGAAAAAACACACAAACACTGCTCATTAGAGCTGCTCAGATGCAGTACTTTGATGTGGTTTCCAAGGTTCACCATCAGGTATCTCTATACTGAAAAATAAAGACATTATAGCTTGAGTATCACTGCAAACAGAGGCAGGTGGTGTGTGGTGTGTCCCTTGAGGCTACTTACTTAGAAATAATAATCTCATGGAGAATTTCTCCGAAGGTCTTCTGGTCCTCTCCGTTCACCTTCTCACTGCCCTCTACTGGAATTATCTGAAAACAAAATCCAATGTGTGATTTTGCCATGAACATTTACAGGCTTTTAAGTATGATCAGAAGATTAATTTTTGACCCAGGCTACAAATACACTATATGGACAAAAGTATTGGACCCACACATCCTACACATTACACCTACAGGAGCTTTTATAACATCCCATTCTAAATCCATAGACAGTTAATATGGAGTCATTCTCCTGTTGCAACTATAAGAGCATACACTCTTCTGGGAAGAATTTCTACAAGATTTTGGAGTGTGTCTGTGGGAATTTTTGCCCATTCATCCACAATAGCATTTGTGAGGTCAGACATTGATGGTGGATGATAGAGTCAGGCTCACAGTCTTCATTCAGTTCATACCAAAGGTGTTTGATGGGGTTGAGGTCAGGACTCTGTGTGGGCCAGTCAAGTTCTTCTTTGTACACTGGGATATAGTTATGCTGGAACAAAAAATGGTCAGAGGTTTTATACCAGATGCCCATCCTGACAAAACTCTCCATGGTGAAGAGGAGCTTGTGTCCACAACTGGAATCAAGCCAGGGACCTTTTGCTTTTAAGGCCAATGTGTAAACCACTACACTACAGGGACACTATCCAGTCAGGCAAGCAACACTCTCCTGGAATTAGTAAAACCATCAGACTGCCAAATAAAGAAACGTGATTCATCACTCCACAGAAAACATGTTTCAGCTGGCAGTGTACTTGACACCACTCCATCTGACACTTGACATTGTGTTGGTAGTACAAATCTTTCGTGTAGCTGCTCCACCATGGATACCCATGCAATGAAGCTCCCGAGGTTTGGAACTCTGCAGGTATTGAGTCAGCAGAGTGTTGGTAACTTACACACAACATGCCTCAGCACTCAGCACCCTACTCTGTAACTTTATATCATCTGCCACTTTGTGGCTGAGTTGCTGTGATTCCTAAACATTTCCACTTTGCAATAATACCACTTACAGCTGATGGTGAAATTCTGTATCTAGAAGGGACAAAATTTCACAAACTTGATTTGTTGCGACAGTAGCATCTCCTTACAGTACCACACTCAAATTCAGTGAGCTCTTTAGAATGACGCACATTCTTTCACAAAGGTTTGTAAAGGCAGACTGATGACTAGGCGATTGATTTTATACACATGTGGCAATGGGAATAAATGAAACACCTGAATTCAGTGATTAAGAGGTGTGGCCCAGTACTTTTGTCTACACAGTATAGTTCTTTGGTATGATTAGAAGGTTAATTTTTGGCCCAGCCTGACCTTTCTCCATTAACTCTGTACCGTAATGCACAGCTTTCCTGAGTACAATTCACTCTGTTTTAGATATTTCCTACAAGAGCTAGTCCCAAATTTCCAGACTTGCGCAGCCAATTTCAAAATCATCTGTGGCCCAAACCTTCAATCATTTCACACAAGTATTTCCTTCTTTGTATTTTCAGTGACTCACTTTGGTCTTATGATCTCAAAAGTATTCATTTTGCTATTTTTCTTCAATTAAACAGCTATCTCTATTAATTTGTTATTTATGTTTATGGAACGGGTGCCTGTAATGTGAGTGATTTCCCCCTGGGATTAACAAAGTATTCTGATTCTGACATACTGAAACAAACACACTTACTTTAAGGGCAACAGTCTCTCCTGAAGCATTGGTGGTTGAGAAGACCTCACCAAAGGTTCCCTCCCCAATCTTCACACACTGCTTCATACGATGGGGGAGAATACACTCTTCCCAGGGCAGAGGCTGCTGTTGGCCACATTCAGCATACACTTTCTCTGCATCTGACAGGTCTGCGTCTTCACAAACCTTTAACAAAAGACAGGAGGACAGAGATTACACACATCCACAGACCGGGTATGACACCAATACCCCGAATGCAAAGCCTGAGTGAAATTAAGTAACAGAAAGTTGGAAATATGCGTGCATCACTTTATAGTTTACTGTGTGTAATACCAGAGAGTATTGGCTCAGCAGCTGTGACCGAAGCTGTTTAGGAAGCGGAGTCCGTATAGGTGTGGTAAAGAGATCCCGGCTGAGATCTGCAAACTCCATCCTTCCTGGAGAGCCTGATGCCGACAGACGCAAACTCTTCGGGGTGACCAGCACTAATGAATGAGGGATGAGGGGGGAAAAAAAGAGTAAGGACTACTGTACCTGACCTGATTAATATTTGAACAGTGGTGTGTTTATTATTACCCCTGCCTTTGCGATGAACAGCGAGGGCAGCTTTGAGTCGGCTCCAAGTGTGCGTGTTTGGTGTCAAATCAGCCAGCAGAGATGAGAGGTTGAGCCGAGTTGCTCTCACCGGGGTGGAGAAATTCATGGTAGATCCCAACAACTCCTACATATAGATAAGATGTACAAGAGATAAGTTAAAGACTTTAATATTTAATTAATATTATTTCATTAAAACAAATATAATTCATAGTCAAGTTGAACACAAAAGGCCAAGAATTAAAGATTTTTTTTTTTGCCAAGTTTGTACATCATATCAAGTAGTTGTTTGCTAACAGGACAATTCACCTCCAAATAATTGTTTTGGTGTGAACTGCCAAATTTTGGAGATGTTGGCTGTATACATTGCCTAGTTTTAATATAGTTTGTCTATAATCAAATAATGTGCCAAACTATGTGCAGCAGTGTCTCTTTTAACCACATCAACGCAATGAAAGGAGGCTTATGCTCACAACAGCATGAGCGCATGTAAACGTTACTTGCTCTCCCCTCAGCTGAACTGTAATGTTGGTTAGATACACAGTTCCTTTGGTTGGTGGCTGTAGTTTGGTTGAAAGAAAGTGATTCCAACATAGAAGTGTTTACATATAATTTTTTTTTCTTTCTGAGTAAGCAGGTTATGATTTCTGAAGAAACATTGCTGTTGTATTTTTCAGGCTTTTTAGGGTGAGTGGGGATAGGTACAGATGACTCCGTTTTACACTTAATGGCATAAGAGTGCTTAGTACAGAAGCATTGATAAGAAACTGGACTAATGACGATGCAATCAGTAATTATGAAACATCAATTCTAACACAGCTGTGAGAACCATGCTCTTGTAATAAAGCGTTTAATGAAAATGCTTCATTTTTAAGCTTTAGAGATTGCAGCTTAGACAAGAAAAGTCACAGCCAAGTTTGCAAATGGGTCAAAAGAAGCCGTAAACATTAGTTTATTGAAATATGGACAGCAGCAGCCATAAGAATATCAAAAAGTATTGCTACTGATAAATGTATAAATAAAATCCTAACGATGCCTGTCCCTAATTAAGACTCTGGTGCCAAATACCTGCCTAATTAAGCTCTTTTTACCACCAAGAAACCAGCAAACCAAATTAGCCAGTGCATTAGAGCAGCTACATCTGATTGAAGGCTGAACCAAACAGTTCCTCTAATTTTAAATAATCAACTGAGTTTTTTCATATGACCAAGTAATTTCTAATTTCTAAACTATTTTCAATGATATGAAATTCATTACATCAGCTTAAATACTTTAGCCATCAAATCCTGTTTATTTAATAATTAACTTCAACAATAAGCCAGTAAACCAGAGCTGGTTATCATAGGGGGATTAAGTCCATTTTAAAGTAATGAGAAAATAGTTTTCTTGATTTCTCTTGAAGTTGCTCTTATCATATTTATTGCATGTGATCCAGATGTTGTGTTCACTCACTTGTAGTGTGCGTCAGCTGTTTCTTTGTTTATTTTTATATAAATGATAAATATCTATCTATCTATGTATGTATGTATGTATGTGTGTGTGTTTCTCTGATGTTGTTCTCACCCTTGACTGTTTGTGTTGTGAGGAGATCAGCTCGTTGATGCTACAGTCTGCAGCCCTGGCCCCGCCTTTCTGAGCAGCCTTGGTTCTGAACATGTGTGAACTGGCGCTGCCTTTGTTCTTCCAGCGACTCACGCTCATACCGCTCACACACGCCTTCCTTGTGGTCCCAGGTCTGTCTGTGGATGTGCTCCTCTGTTTCTTTTCTTTGCCAGCTGCAGGCATCTTTTTTCTCTTCCTTACAACTTCTTTGTCTGAGCTAGTTTTATCCTCAGAACGCGTTGAGCGTATGTTTTTCATACTGACTTTTGAGGCAGTCATCTCTTGACTGCTGTCACTCTCAGACAGGAGGTCGGTCTTTGTCTGCTCATCACTTCCCAAGTTGGACACAGATGCAGGTGACTTGAGTGCAACATCTTTGAGCTTGAGAATTTCTTCCAATTGCACCGCAGTTACTCTCTTTACTCCGACAATTAGCTTGTCTGTTAAACATTCCTCCTTCAGCAATGCTGTGGCTACCACCACATTTTCTGGCTCAGCAGACTGTGACTTGGATACTCCCAAATCTTTCCTCTGCACTTGCGACAAAGCCAGTTTTTTCATCTGGACCGAGCACCTCTTTGTAAGACTTTTATCCTTCGCCGGTACAGCCTCCTCCTCCATTGTTTGCACAGTGCTATTGGACTTCACTTGTGTGGCCATGATGATCTCACAGCTGCTGTCTGTGTAATGAGCAGATTGAACATAAAGTGCAGATTCTGACTGCTCCCCAGTTGCTGGTGTGGTCAAGTGTTCAGCTGACTGCCTACAGACAGCTAACGGAGAAATGTTAGTGCTGCAATTGTTAGTTACTGAAGCTGCTTGGTCAAAACAACCACCTGTTTGTAAATGATCACTGGTTTCATTCATTGTACCAGAAACATGAAGATTAAGTGATGCTTCTAAAGGCTCTGACAGATCCACCTTTTGACCGCTGTCTGCAGTCTGTGGCTGTCCATTTGTTTGTTGGCTGTAGACTGAGCTTGAATGCTCCAAACAGGATGAGTAGGTTGTTTTACTGCACAGCTGAGTCATAGTGAGGAAGTCTAATCTCTCCAGTGGCACTGTGCAGCGTGCGGTCAAACATTTCTCCTTCAGAGCCTCTGTCAGCCACTCTAACCCTCCTGCTGCTGATACAAACTGACTGCTGCTGCTGCTGCTGTCTATTGAGAGAAGACTTACACTTGGTAAATCCCCATCACTCTTAGCCTTTGATTCACCACAGTGGCTTTTGGCTTCCTCACTGCAACTTCTTCTCTGGGGCTCCATAAATAAATCAACAGATGTTTCTAAGAGGTGAGGCAGGTAAGCTTCTTTCTGCTTGGAGTGAGGTGCAGAATCTGGTGAGGAGACAGGCTGCTCTGGTGAATTTGGGTCTTCTTGAAATGTGCTCGGGACACCTACACAACTCACCGACATGGATGGAGGAGTTGAGAGATTATTGATGGGAAACGATTTAAGGTGTTCATGCCTGCTAAAAGAGCCTGCTGAAGGTGTAGAGCAGAAGATGGGTTTCCTGGGGCAGGGTCCAAGACTGCGATCTGCCAACTCATTGAGAGATATCTCTTGGAAGGGGTTGGTGGAGAAACTAGATGCTCCGGCTGCATTCACAGAGTTTTCTGTACTTGACACTCCAAATGCTGGAGGGGCCTTCCTTCTTCTGGAAGGACGATGAATCCTACTGGAGTGAAGCGCTCCAGACGTAAAGTCATCTGAAGAGCTGAGTATACTGAAAGATGCTTTAGGGAGTTTGGGCTTGGTGGCACCTGCACGTCTACGGTGGGTTACAAAGCGGCCTGCAGATGGAGGATGAACACTGAAAAAAAGAAGAAAAGAGGAAGAGCTCTAGTGCAAGGCATTTCTGGAGCAGACACTCTTCAGCTGTTTAACAGAGTCACTAAAAAACCTGAGTGAATGCGTACTTTGAGTCCATCCTCATTTTAACTGAATTTTTGTGGTGTTTTGGTACAGAAGTTTCTTCCTCGCTCTCACTGGTAACAGAAACCTGCCGGCCTCTCCGCCTCGTCAAAACTCCAGGTGCAGACACAAACTGGCTCATCCTATTAATGCAGGGGCAAAAATAATTTCACAAGTATATTAATAACTACAAAACAGACACAAAATCCAGGCCAATGCTTTAGAAGCTGTGTATGGCTAGTAAGTCACTGAAACCAAACACTTAGAGGTTGAGGTAGAGATTAGTAAAAATTAGGAATCTACCAATCTGCTAAAGATACAGATGCATCTGCAAAAATGACATAAAAAAGGCTAAGAGGCTCATCTGTGGAAAAAGGTCAAAGGAGTGTAAAACATTTTATGAATGAAGCCAAAAATGCCAACTGGCAGAAAACAAAACAATGACTCATAACTTGTCTTCAATAAATATAGTTACAGCTTCTCAAATGTGAAAATTTGATGCTTTTCTCTGTATGAACAGAAAATTAAATTTCTTTATGTTTTGTTCTGGCAAAATAAACTTCACTTCAACACATAATGTCAAGCTCTGGTAATTGCTGATGTGCAAAAGTCAGTATTTTTGACATTTGACTCTGATTTAGAAAAGCAGCACTAGATCTGAAAACTCCAAACTGCAGTTTTTGCAAAGCATTTCATATAGAACTGAAGAAAAACGTTGGATTGGCATTCTATTTGGCAGAAATGTCAAACATCTGCTTACAGACTCAGCTGTACCAATATATAACAGAACCACAAAACTCGACACATGCAGTGTCATTTTGATAATGAGTTCTGCCCAACTTGCACAGACCTTGCTGTCTTGCTCTGCTGAGTCAGCAGAGGAGGAGGAGCGAGCCTCCTGCTGTTCACATCGCTGCTAGTCTCCATCACACACAACATAGCTTTTCTCTTGGCGGGGCGGACTGCTCTACCGCTGGCCACACTAGTTTTCTTCTCTCTAAGGAAAAGAAAGAAAATATGTGGAGCATGAGCTCACAAATCAAGACAAAAACAAACATGAAATAATGAAAAGAGCCTCACACATATGTTATCTAGCCTAGGATTGAAAATTATTCCAAAATCTTTTAGTTTCATGCAATGGTTATAAGGCAAAATGTTTTAAAGTACCTTTAATGTTCTTTACTGGTTATTACAATATTCACAGACCTGGTTGCCTTGCTCTGCTGAGCAGGTGGAGGGCGAGGAGGAGCATTCTCCTCATCACTCTTGTTTTCCTCATCACAGCTTTTTTCAGTCAGACATAGCATAGCTTTCTTCTTGGCAGAACGCACTGCTCTGCGACAACCAGCCTTAGTGTTCTTCTCTCTGTTCAGTGAAAAACAGAAGCAGCAGTGAAGATAGGGTCACAATGAGAGTAAGGAGATTAAAAGCTTTAAGTGATACTTAAAATAGAATTTTAATTGTTTATTTTTTTTTGCTCATATATATATATATATATATGATGGGTCCACAGGGGTTTGTTATGTATGAACTATATGTAGCTCCTGTTCTGCCTGTTTCATATATTGTCACATTTCTGACACTAGGGCAGGTAGTCGCAGTTTTGTTTACTTAAGATATCTGAACAGATTGAGTAACAGAGTGCACTGGCCAACATTCATTTTCTAAACATATTTATGCATTAACACTATAAGGACTAGCGTTTCTGCTCTACAGTTTTGTTCTTCAACACCCTTTGTCAAATATATCCACTATCCCTCCTTTGCACATGTCCAAACCATCTCAACCTTGCATGTCTCACATGGTCTACAAACTGCTGAGCCTGAGCTGTCCCTCTGATGTACGCATATCATATCCTGTCCATTCTGGTCACTCCCAGCAAAAGTCTCAGCATCTTCAATTCTGCCACCTCCACCTCTGTCTCCTGTCATCACAGCAAGTTCCACTACTGTCTTGTAAACCTTCCTTTTCATTCTTGCTGCTGTCCTTCTGTCACAAAGCACCCCTGACACTCATCCCCACCCACTCCACCCTGCCTGCACTCTCTTCACCTCTTTGCGAACAGTCCGTTGCTTTGGATAGTTGACCCCAGGTATTTAAACTCATCAGTCTTCACCATTCCACCTGCCACCCTCTCATTCACACACATATATGCTGTCTTGTATACCTCCATTTGCTCCCAACTCTCACTATAGATCACAATGTCGTCTGCGCACATCATAGTCCACGGAGCCTCCCCGTTTGACCTCATCGGTCAACCTGTCCATTACCACTGCGAACAAGAAGGCGCTCAGAGTAGATCCTTGATGTACTATCACCCCTACCTTGAACCCATCTGTCACTCCTACAGCACACCTCACCACTGTCTCACCGTCCTCATATATGTCCTGCACCACCCTCACATACTTCTCTGCCACTCCTGACTTCCTCTCTTGGCACCTCATCATATGCTTTCTTTAGCTCCACAAAGACGGCCCATTTTCCTCTTGAACGCACCTTCTCCTCTGAGGTTTGGGGGGCTCAAAGACGGAAACATCATCCGAAGAGGAGGTGCTGTCGAAGGCCTGCTTGCGATCTTCAGGTGAAATCCAGGCAGACACCTTCCGCCTCTGTTTACCGTATGTCTTCAGATACAGCGGCCTTAGTGGCTTCATGTTTGATATTCCAGCTGTGATCGTGTTAATAAACAGAACTCATATCAACGGGAAACCGAGTTTAAACGGTGCTGCAGTCTCCGCCAGTGACTGTTAACTGTGCAGAAAAAAAACTATAACAACAAACTCTATAAACCGTAAGCGACAGAAACCATTTAAACTCAAGCCAAATAACTGTTTTGGCCTATATCCATGACTGTTAGCTTTATCTACTTCTTCTTACTTTCCGTTATGAATCGGAAGAATTCCTCCAACCCCGCTCCTTGTTCAAACTGATGGACAACGCTGATTGGTCAACAAGTGTTGGGTGGTGTCGGCACAGCGCCACCTGGCAGGTTGGAGTTCAACGCAGACCGGCACTCAGTTAATTTTAAAGAAAGCAAGCTTAAGTTTGTATCACAGTCTTTACAAAATGTCTCCCAGTAGCAGGGGAGAAAAGCGAAACTTATTATACTGCACATTCGTCAGCCACAAAGCGTGCTTTCTCAAAATAGCTACTTTGTGCGAAAACACAAAGCAGCATCCATTCCTGTAAATGCATGCTGGCCTCTCACTAAAATCTATAAAACTCAAAGATTAAAAAACTTGAAACATGGAACAGGAATTTCAGGGAAACACACAGCTAGTGAGAAAGACTAACAGCACTGAAAAGAAGAATGACAGGACTATATATATATACCAGACAGAAGTTTGGACACGCTTGGCCATAGTGGAGTATGGCCAAGTGTGTCCAGCCTCTTGACTGGTAGTGTATATTTGTGGATAATACAGCAAACTCTGTTCACAGACCCCCATTTCTGAAAGGTTTCCTGAGCCCATGCAGGTATTTCCATGACAGATTTATGCCTGTTTGCAATGCAGTACTGTCTGAAGGCTCAAAGATCACAAGCATCCAGTATTGGTCTTTGGCTGTGTACCTTGCACACAGAGATATCTCCAGATTCTCTGATCCTTTTGATGATATCATGTACTGGAGATGATGGCAAATTCAATGTCTTTCCATTTTTACATTGAGGAACATATTTCTAAAATTGCCTCACAATTTGTAAGCACAGTTTCTGGCAGATTGATGAACCTCTGTCCATCTTTACTTCTGAGAGACTCTGTCTCTCTAAGGTGCTG